>APFE030873497.1:0-15806 GCA_000404065.3 Pinus taeda
AAAAAAAATTAAATCTGTGTTTATGCATAAATTATAGTTCCTACAAATCATCATCGAGATCAAAATTTGATATACAAAGATATATATTTCTAGCTTTTCATTCTGAAAATCATATATGAACTGGGTTTAAACAAATTTGGACTGATGCTTATATATTGTGTTTATGGATTTCCTCCATATCTCTGGGAACTGTGGCAAAGGGGATGTTAGAACACATATAGCTTACTTATGAATGATTATGGATCTAGTGAATGGAGCCTATAAAATACATCTAGCTTTTGAATGATGAAATAGAATCATACAAGTACCAATTTGTTAAAAAATGCCTGTGAGATGATGTACTGCAAGGTTTTTCATATCACTAGTATTTGCAGTGATAATTAGTCTATATATGAAGGTGTTTGAGGAGCAAGAAAAATGATGAGTAAAATGTCCTTATTTGCATGTCTACAACATTGTGGCAAGGGTTGCAGGCTACGCTGGATGAACTATTTGAGATGAGATCTAAAGTGAGGGTCCTTCTCCCTACAAGAAGAAAGACTTATTATTGATCTTCATAAAATTATTGGAAATAGGTAATACATCTGATGAATTCCTCTGGTGCAGTCTATCGACATTGCAACATTCTATAAACTCATAAAGTTCTTTATGTAATGAGATTTGTTATATAGTGTGACAATATAGGGTCACTTTGACAGTCATGTGATGTTAGTACTATTATTCTATTTCAATGACCTCATTGAGGCCCTTCTTGTATATTTTTCTTATTCCAATGAGGTCCTCTGTGTGCAGATGGGCTCAAATAGCAAAGCATTTACCTGGACAAGACAAGGAAATGAATTTTTTTTGGAATTCATGTATAAAAAATAAACTCATGGCTCAAGGAATTGATCTAAAGGCCCATAAGTTCTTAAACGAAGCAGCCAGTGGCGAAGAATTAAACGATGAAAAATATGCTTCATTAGTCAATCAAGGATTTGTTGCATCATATACTCATGAAGGCTTAAAAAGGGTTTCAGATATCAGAGAATTAGTACCTAGTAATTACATGGGCAATTTAATTTGTATAGGAAATGCAGATATTTCACCATATTATGCTATTCATGGTGGTACTTGGATGGAAAGATCATCCTATGCAGATTATATTAGACCTGACCATGAAGAGATATTGCATGAATCCATCTTTGCCAATGATTTTAGAAATGATATCTTCCACCATTTGACTATTCTCAATGAGTATCGAATCTCGAAGTCCCAGAACAGTGAATTTGAAAACAAGCTTTTCCAACCAGAAATCATGTTTGACCCCATCACACTTTCATCGTAATTGAAGGGTTTCGATGAAGAGAAACACCCAATCTTAAGTCAAAATAATCCTATGGAGTTGGGTCAGTTTGTAATGGATGCAGTTCCCAATTACCAAATCAGAAATCATCAATTAGACACCTTTGTTATCACCAATGTTGGCTGTCTATCCCACAGTTCAGACTCTGGGTTTCATCTAGCCTCTCTGTGATAATAAGATCCCATCATCGTGTGCCTTAAAATTCTGATAGTTTGGCTCCTATTGCCCCTCTAGTGGGATTGAACTTGGCACCTAATATACTAGTAGCCTCTGGTGCAACTCTAGGAACCTCTCATAAACCACTTGTCCACTCTCAAATTACTTCATTTACTTGATGTAAACTTAATTTTTTTCATGCACAAAACCAAATTAATAACCTTGGTGTCAGAAGCTATTAAACATTGAAAAAAATCATCCAATTTTATACACCTTGCCTATTCTATGTTATTATTATAGTATTGGACCATCCTAGGCCACACATCACATCAATGCTAAGCGCAACAATTATACATCTCTCATACCTCAATATAGTATGCACCTCACTTGTATGATGTAATAATTGAAGATTCACACTACCAGTTCAATTTAAAGGTATACTTCCTTTTTAATAGACTGATTAAAATAGAGTGCAAATAAACCCTCTAAAGAGATAGCATTGCAATAGGTTGAAAAGGAAATCCAATCGACAAAACGAATGGAGGAATGCAAAAACATCCAAGGGCTTATACAACCTAATAAAGCTGTGAATTAGTTGGTTTACAAAGGATCAAATTAATTATATAAAAATGAAAATGCATATGGTGAAGTGTATCTAGATAGCATAAAAAGGGATTGATTTCTTCTATAGATCAAAGCCAATTGCAAAGGCTCCTTCCTTCACTTTATTTGACAGTTCAAAGGTATGGACACAAGCCACCCGCCCAAAGTCACAAACAATATTATGTGCAATACAAAATCCATCTACAATGAGGTTTGGTTTAAAACTGTTCCAAAATGGCAACTTATTGTCCTAAAATCCATTCACATACATACCAGAGGGAAAGTTGAGGATGATGAACTGAATTGCTCCATCCTCCATTTTCACACCACTAATTGTCTCATCGTCATACTGATGTCTTATTATGAAACCACGTAGAAGGTTTGACTATTTATCAGGCTTACTTAACTTCATGGCAGAGGCTAACATCTCAATTTAACCCACCATAACTTTACAGTCCCCTGGTGGACATGGTGCCAATAGTTTACTGCTATTTTTATTTTTATGGTCAATGCAACTTCTACCTTGATTTAGTTCCACATTCAGCATTCCCTTTCTAGAAAATAGAAAATTTGACATATTATTTTCGTTGTATTCATCCCTGTTCCTTCTTTCTAAACTTTGTTTATTCTTCCCGCTATTTCTTTTATTTGTTGTATCTTGATTGATTATAAAGGAAAGAGTCGCAAATGTGATGAATTGTTTGTTGATGAGGGTCTAATAACATCATCATCAATGGATAAGGAAGAAGTGCTTGTAGCATTTTTTTTCTACAACATCAAAAAATAGATTATTGGTATTGCAATTTTCTTGTTTGGAATTATGTTTTGTTTTCCTTTTTTTTTATTGAAACTAAATTCATCATTGAACTTATCTATAGATAGAATTATACGTGATACCAAAGAAGCTTCTCTTTTAATTCCTCTTGGCATCTTCACTTCTCGCTCTTGTTCAAAATGGACCTGATCATTAGAAACTACAATATCTGAAGATATTGTTGATAAGACCATTGTAGAAGAATGAACTATTATGCCCTTTCTCCCACCAGCTCACTTAGAATGGCCTTTCTTGGTCATCAATTCATTTATCAATTTTGTTTGTTGCTTCGCAGCACACTCCTCCCAGAAAGGATTCATCATTGTTAAGGATTAGAATAGATGTAATTTGTTAATGACAATGATGACACGGTTATTTTCTTCATTCCATTCCCTACATTTATTCACACATGACATTTCAGTGTTACCTTTTCAAGGTTTTAGTTTGAAGTAAACATTTTAAAATCACCGCCAAGGAGAGATGAAGAACACCTTAAAAAAAAAATACGCTTTTTTTATACATAGCAACCAGAAATCATGTCTGACCCCATCACATTTTCAACACAATTGAAGGGTTTTGATCAAGAGAGACACCCATTCTTAGGTCAAAATAATCGTATGGAGTTGGGCTAGTTTGGAATGGATGCAATGCCCAGTTACCAAAGCACAAATCATCAATTAAACACCTTTGTTATCCCCAATGTTGGTTGTCTGTCCCATAGTTCAGACTCTGGGTTTAATCCAACTTCTGGGACTAGGAGAATGCATCTATGAAAGCTTTGTGAAATTGAGATTGCAGAGGCCAAATGCTCTTTAGACCAAGGAGAAGAAAATAGATTTTAGTTCTCCTTTGCATATAGGTTATATGGGAACTATGGTAGTGAATTTTTAGATTCAGCCATTACTATTGCCATAGATTCTGAGCACATTAATTCAGCGACTGAGTGGAATCCTTGAGATAACATATATCTCTTATGATCTTAAGAAACTTCAGTTGTTGTAGACAATTGCATTAGCTTTGTAGGGAAATACTCCACCTAGGATCACAAGTGGAATTAAATATGAAAAAATAGAAGCATTAGTAGAAAGGAGATTTATTTAAAACAAGGAAGTATAGGAAATGTAAGCATGTGGATCCCTATCATAAGGAACACCCACACAAAGCAAACAATATACATGGAAACAATAAACATATAGTGGAAAATAAAGACCGTCATTGGAAAGGTGCTTATACAACTATCAAAATTAGCACAATAAGAATTTTTGCTAAATTTAGAACTCTCTAAGCTAACAAAGAAACTCGTAGACTTGGAACTGCGCAGTTGAAATGAAGACACTATGTACACCTGTGTTTCTTAATAACAGTGCATCTAATACTGTTCTGCCCAGAGTCACATGCATGTTTAAAATGCAAGCTTGAAGTTGGAAATGAAGTTGATCCTCCATCATTCCATACATAGTCCCGTATACAACCACTTCCCTACTAGGCACCTCGCCATTCGAGTGCTCATAAGCCTTGACTCCATGATAATAAGATCCCATCATCATGTGCCTTACAATTCTGATAGAACAGGGAGTGGATTGAATCTGAGGACATTTCAGATAAGATCTATAAGCATCTATGTTCTCTAAATCCAATATTTATGACTACCATATACATAGGGCTTACATATACTCATCACTGTAAATCCATTATATCTTTATTATTTGGGTAGCTCTGGACAAAGGATCTGTAATCTGTCCAATGTGTTTTATTTGATTGCTTGGCAATGGGGAAATATAGTTTTCTTGTATTCATGTTAACTCTGCTTCTTATCATTCTGCAAGATGGAGGTGGCTTGAAGTTGGAAATGGAGTTCATCCACCATCATTCCATACATAGTCCCCTATACGACCACTTCCCTAGTAGGCACCTCACCATTCGAGCACTCATAAGTGATAATAAGTTCCCATCATCACGTGCCTTACAATTATGATAGTTTAGCTCCTGCTACCATCTAGTAGGTTCGAAATTGGCACCTAATATACCATTAGCGTCATATGTGAACCGAGTTTAAACATATTTGGACTTATGCTTATATATTGTGTTTATAGATTGCCTCCATATCCCTCGACACTGTGGAAAAGGGGATGTTAGAACACATATAGCTTGCTTCTGAGTGATTATGGATCTGGTGTATGGATCTTGTAAAATACATCTAGCTTTTGAATGCTGAAATAGAATCATACAAATACCAAACTATTAAAAAATGGTTGTGAGATGATGTACTGCAAGGTTTTTCATATCTCTAGTATTTGTAGTGATCATTAGTTTATATATGAAGGTGCTTGAGGAGAAAGAAAAATGATGAGTAAAATGTACTTATTTGCAGGTCTCTAACGCTGTGGCAAGAGTTGCAGGCTACGCTGGATCAACTATCTGAGACCAGATCTAAAGTGAGGGTCCTTCTCCCTACAAGAGGAAAGACTTATTATTGATCTTCATAAAGTTATTGGAAATAGGTAATACATCTGATGAATGCCTCTGGTGCAGTCTATTCATGTCGCAACATTCTATAAATTCATAAAGTTCTATATGTAATGAGATTTGTTATATAGTACATGTCTGACCCCATCACATTTTCATCACAATTGAAGCGTTTCAATCAAGATAAACACCCATTCTTAGGTCAAAACAATCCTATGGAGTTGGATCATTTTGGAATGGATGCAGTGCCCAATTACCAAAGCACAAATCATGAATTAGACACCTTTGTTATCCCCAATGCTAGTTGTCTATCCCACAGTTCAAACTCTGGGTTTCATCTAGCCTCTCCCTGATAAGATCCCATCATCATGTGCCTTACAATTTTGATAGTTTGGCTCCTGCTACCCCTCGAGTAGGTTCGAACTTGGCACCTAATAAAACAGTAGCCTCTAGTGCAACTCTAGGAACCTCTCTTTATTTCGTAGAGATCTATGTTGGATACTAAATTGTATATATACATAGGGATATTTTTTGAATACTGCTTTTACCCTGTGCTATATATACATATACATACATACTAGAGGATACTAAATTCAATATATATACAGGGGCATTTTTTGTATATTTCTTTTACCCTATTCTATATATACATATACACACATATTGGAGGATACTACATTGTATATATACACATATTAGAGGTTACTTATTTTTACTTTGTAGTATATGAAGTGCATTTTTATATGTTTTTTCATTTAATATAATTAGTTGTGAGGTTACGGGTGCTCTCACAGATTTATGTTTGTTAAAATTCCCTATTATAAGTTTTTCTTTCTCTGAAGAAAGGTGTTTATAATATGAAATTTAATTATTTTCACTTAAAACGATTAATAAAAGATTAAATTCTTAAAGATATTTTGATATTTAAATATATTAAATTAAAATATATTTATCCTAATATTATATTGTTCGAACTATAAGAAGGAGATAATATTTTTGAATATGGCAAGATCTTAAGTTGTCAGTGTCTAAATGTTTAGTGTTTATCTAGTTTAACATTATTATTTTATTATATTTAGTCCTAACATTAATTATATTATAAGTTCATTTCATTATGATGTGTATTTCTACCTAATAAATTTATATTTATTAAAAAAAAATGTGTTTCATATATGCATAGATTACAGTTCCTACAAATCACCATCTAGATCAAAATTTGATATACCAAGATATATATTTCTGACTTTTCATTTTTAAAATCATATATGATCAAAATTTGATATACCAAGATATGTATTTCTAGCTTTTCATTCTAAAAATCATATCTGAACTAGGTTTAAACATATTTGGATTTATGCTTATATATTGTGTTTATGGATTGCCTCCGTATCTCTGGGCACTGTGGAAAAGGGGATGTTAGAACACATATAGCTTGCTTATGAATGATTATGGATCTAGTGAATGGAGCCTGTAAAATACATCTAGCTTTCGAATGATGAAATAGAATCATACAAATACAAATCTATTAAAAAATGGTTGTGAGGTGATGTACTACAAGGTTTTTCATATCTCTTGCAGTGATCATTAGTTTATATATGAAGGTGTTTGAGGAGCAAGAAAAATGATGAGTAAAATGTCCTTATTTGCAGGTTTGCAACGTTATGGCAAGAGTTGCAGGCTATGTTGGATCAACTATCTGAGACCATATCTAAAGCGAGGGTTCTTCTCCTTACAAGAAGAACGACTTATTATTGATCTTCATAAAATTATTGGAAATAGGTAATACATCAGATGAATGTCTCCGGTGTAGTGTATTCACGTTGCAACATTCTATAAATTCATAAAGTTCTATACGTAATGAGATCTGTTATATAGTAACAGTATAGGGTCACATTGATAGTCATGTGATGTTAGTACTATTATTCTGTTTCAATGACCTCACTTAGGCCCTTTTTGCATATTTTTCTTACTCCAATGAGGTCCCCTGTGTGCAGATGGGCTCAAATAGGAAAGAATTTACCTGGAAGAGACAAGGAAGCGAAAAACTTCTGGAATTCGTGTATAAAAATGAAACTCATGGCTCAGGGAATTGATCTAAAGGCCCATAAGCTCTGAAACCAAGCTGTCAGTGGTGAAGAATTACACGAGGAAAAATCTGCTTCATTAGTCAATCAAGGATTTGCTGCATCAGATACTCACGAAGGCCTAAAGAGGGTTTCTGGTATCACAAAATTAATTCCTGGTAATTACATGGGTAGTTTAATTTGTGCAGGAAACGCATATATTTCACCATATTATGCTATTCATGGTGGTACCTGGATGGAAATATCATCCTATGTAGATTATATTAGACTTGACCATGAAGAGATATTGCATGAATCCCTCTTTGATAATGATTTCAAAAATGATATCTTCTAGTGTTAGACTATTCTCAATGAGTATCAAATCTCCAAGTCCTAGAACAACGAATTTGAAAACAAGCTTCTCCAACCTGAAATCATGTTTGACCCCATCACAGTTTTGTCGCAATTGAATTGTTTCGATGAACAGAAACACCGATTATTAGGTCAAATAATCCTATGGAGTAGGGTGAGTTTGGAATGGATGCAGTGCCCAATTACCAAAGCACAAATCATCAGTTAGACACCTTTGTTATCCGTAATGCTCGTTGTCTATCCCATAGTTCAGACACCAAGTTTCATCCAACCTCTCCATGATAATAAGATCCCATCATCGTGTGCCTTACAATTCCGATAGTTTGGCTCCTATTGCCTCTCTAGTAGGTTCGAAATTGGCACCTAATATACCAGTAGCTTGTGGTGCAACTCTAGGAACCTCTCATAAACCACTTCTCCACTTTCAAATTACTTCATTTACTTGATGTAAACTTAATTCTTTTCATGCACAAAACCAAATTAATAACCTTTGCGTCAGAAGCTATTAAACATTGAAAAAAATCATCCAATTTTATACGCCTCACCTATTTTATGTTATTATTATGTTATTGGACCATCCTAGGCCACACATCACATTAACGTTAAGCACAACTAGTATACATCTCTTATACCGCACTATAATATATACCTCACTTGTATGATGCAATATTTCAAGATTCGCACTACTAGTTCAATTTGAAGGCATACTTCCTTTTTAAGAAACTGATTAAAATAGACTGCAAATAAACCCTTTAAAGAGATAGCATTGCAGTAGGCTGAGAAGCCAAGCCGACTGACAAAAAGAAAGGAGGAATGAAAAAACAGTTGAGGGCTTATATAACCTAATAAAGTTGTGAATTAGTTGGTTTACAAAGGATCAATTTAATTATATAAAAATGAAAATGCATATGGTGAAGTGTAGCTAGATAGCATAAAAAAGGATTGTTTTCCTCCATAGATCAAAACCAATTGTAAAGGCTCCTTCCTTCACTTTGTTTGATTGTTCAAAGGTATGGACACAAGCCACCCACCCAGAGTCACAGACAATGTTATGTGCAATACAAAGTCCATCTACAGTGAGGTTTGGTTTGAAACTGTTCTAGAGTGGCAACTTATCGTCCTCAAATCCATTCACATACATACTAGAGGGAAAGTCGAGGAGGATGAATTTAACTACTCCATCCTCCATTTACACACCACTAATTGTCTCATCACCATACTGATGTCTTTTAATGAAACCACGTAGAAGGTTTAACTATTTATCAGGCTTACTTAACTTCATGGCAGAGGCTAAAATCTCAATTGAGCCCACCATAACTTCACAGTCCCCTCGTGGACATGGTGCCAATAGTTTACTACTATTTTAATTTTTATGTTCAATGCAACTTTTGCCTTGATTGAGTTCCGCATTCAGCATTCCCTTTTTAGAAAATAGAAAATCTAACATCTTATTATTTTCACTGTATTCATCCCTTGTTCCTTATTTTTGAACTTTGTTTATTGTTCCTGCTATTTCTTCTATTTGTTGTATCTTGATTAAGTATAAATGGAAGAGTGGCAAACGTGATGAATGGCTGGTTGATGAGGGTCTAATAACATCATCATTAATTGATAAGGAATAAGTGCTTGTAGCATTTTGTTTTTCTACAACATCAAAAAAAAATTATTGGCATTACGATTTGCTTGTTTGGAATTATGGTTTTTTTTTTTTTTTTTTTTTTTTTTTATATTTATTGAAACTAAATTAATCATTGAACTTATCTGTAGACTGAATTATATGTGAATACCAAAGAAGCTTCTCTTTTAATGCCTTTTGGAAGTTTCACTTCCCTCTCTTGTTCAAAATGGACCCAATCATGCTTAGAAAATAAAATATCTGAAGATATTGCTGATAAGACCATTGTAGAAGAAGGAAACCACTCTACCTTTCTCCCACCTGCATGATGTACTACGAATTTCATATCTCTAGTATTTGTAGTGATCATTAGTTTATATATGAAGCTTTTTGAGGAGCAAGAAAAATGATGAGTAAAATTTCCTTATTTGTAGGTCTACAATGTTGTGGCAAGAGTTGCAGCCTACGTTGGATGAACTATCTGAGACCAGATCTAAAGCGAGGATCCTTCTCCCTACAAGAAGAAAGACTTATTATTGATCTCCATAAAATTATTGGGAACGGGTAATACATATAATGAATGCCTCTGGTGCAGTCTATTCACGTTGCAACATTCTATAAATTCATAAAGTTCTATATGTAATGAGATCTGTTATATAGTACATGTATGACCCCATCAAATTTTCATCACAATTGAAGGGTTTCAATTAAGAGAAACACCCATTATTACGTCAAAATAATCCTATGGAGTTGGGTCAGTTTGGAATGGATGTAGTGCCCAATTACCAAAGCACAAATCATGAATTAGACACCTTTGTTATCCCCAATGCTCGTTGTCTATCACACAGTTCAGACTCTGGGCTTCATCTAGCCTCTCTGTGATAATAAGATCCCATCATCGTGGGTCTTATAATTATGATAGTTTGGCTCCTACTGCCCCTCTAATAGGTTTGAACTTGGCACCCAATATACCAGTAGCCTCTGGTGCAACTCTACGAACCTTTCTTTATTTCGTAGAGCTCTATGTTGGAACTCCACCTTCAAAAATCATGCCTATGGCAGATACCGACAACGTTCTCATTTGGGTGAACTGCAATCCCAGCTAGAATTGTAGTTTTTTCAATCTAGACATATTTTCATATTTATCATACTTACCTTGTTATTCCAGAGAATGCTATGCCCTTTCTTCCCCAGTATCATGCACTATTAACCCTAAAATGGCATGCAAATATGCTCAGAGCTATATGGATGACTGCTTCTCCATAGGTCCATATATCTATGATACAATTACATTGAGTTCTACATTTGGGAGGACACTGAAGGCAGAGAATCTGTTGATGGGATGTGGAATGGAGAACCAAGGCCACACAGAGGTCGGATGAGGGGGCGTGTTGGGTTTAGGTCATGGAGCCAATTCATTTGCAGCACAAGCAACAAGATTATATGGAGGTAAATTCTCTTACTGCCTAAGAGACTATTTAGAGCCTACCACTATGAAAATCGCTCTAGTATTAGGAGACATGATAGAAGAATTAGGCTCCTCACTATTAAGAGGGCCAATTCAATATACTCAGACTCTGAGAGGCATATCATCATTCTATTATGTGGGTATTGAAGGAATTGTCATAAATGGAGAGAAACTTCCTATATCTAGCAATGTTTGGGAGTTGGATGAATCTAGCAACCGGGGCACACTAATAGATTCTGGGACTTCTATCACTTATTTTTCCAAAGGAGGCCTATAAAATAATACTAGACGCCATGAATGTGGCAATTACATACCCTATGGCTAGAACGTTGTCTTCGCAACAATTTTATCTCTTCTTCAACATTTCGGGTGTGAATGAATTGGAGTTTCCTAAATTCTCAATTGGTTTTGAAGGAGGCAAAACATTTATACCATTGCCCAAGAATTATATCCTATAGATAGAGGACGATGTGAGATGCCTGAGGCTCAGACTCGTTACAGAACTAGTGCCAAGTATTATTGGGAATCTACTGTAGCAAAATTTCTTTGTTAAGTACGACGTGCAACAATCTCTTCTTGGGTTTTCTCCTACTGACTCTTCAATTATGAAAACTTAAATTCATGTTATAAAATCTCATTACTTACAGTAGTGCAACAAAGGGTTGGGGAGTACTGAAAAAACCTGGAAGCTAGATCTATGGCTACCAGAGGTCTACGCTTGTGGAAAATCTGAAATAAAAAAGAGAAGAAAGGGACCTGAATTCCCTTTCCCACAAAAGGACTTATAAATAATTATTTCGAGAAGCCTTGTAAAAATCTAGGGTTTGAAGATCATGCGAACAGGCGGACTGCAGAATGTGAGGAGGTTTACCTTGTTCCCGAAGACCAATGTTAAAACCTTTACCAAAAAATTCTTCAAAAGGCAGAGCAGCTAAATGAAACTCTGGCACCTCGGTATGTAGGGTAAGATATATGTCCAGGTCACTTGACCATCTTTCCATTTAACTGTATGTCGTGCTCCATGATGTGCTCATGATCGTAGCCTGGGTTAAAGCAGCAGTAGTTTCTACTACACAAGGGCAGTGGTTCGCATTATAGGAAACGTATCCAGTCAGTGCCATGTTGTTTTGAAAGTCAGTTGTCAGTGTATATTGTGTTTCTGCATCCCACAATCTGCCCTTCTGCATCCCACAATCCACCTTGATCGTGACTAGCAGTGGGGGATCGAAACCAAGTGCGCCCTGACCATGACTAGTAGTGGGGGACCAAAACCAAGTGTTGAAGGGGTCTTCACATTACAGCAGTGGGGATCCAAACTAGGTGCTGAAGGAGTCTTCACATTGCAGAACCTAACTTTCTTATAATTTTTTTTATTTACTTTCTAACTAACTTAATATTGTACCAGTGAAATCATCGCATTGCTAAAACCATTTTAATTGTCTAACACCTAAATCAAGGGCCCAAGAATGTACATGCAACTTGGGAGGAAAGTTGATTTTAGAGTGTAATGCCTTACGGTGTAATTAGGCGGCTGCTATATATATTCATCATTCGATTTTAGGAATTGTGGGCATATACAACGACTGCTCAATTAATTCCCTATAACATGTTATTTATTTTCAGCTAAGATGTTTGCTGCTACTGTCAAATTGGCCAAAATCGAAATAAATTGTTTACCAAACTTATTCAGATGTTTCACAAGCTATTAAAAAAAAATTTGATGTCCTTCCCTTTTTTCAATTAATTTGATGGGACTTTTAATTCAGTTATCCTGATATTTAAATATATACTTTCACATTTAATTTGCTTTAAAAGATTGTAAATAAATAAATAATAATAATAATGATAATGGAATAAGAATATTAAATTATTATTTAATATTTTATATAATAATTATTTTTTTAAATTATAAAATAAGTTTTAATATTTTAGTTTAAGTGATAAGTGATAGGGATGTTTAATTTTTGCTACACCATTGAGTAAATGAAGAGATTATTTTGAAGAATAAGGATAATATTAAAAATATCATTATTTCCAAATTTATAGATAAGTTTTGGGATGAGATGGAGTTAAAGGGAAAAAAGAAACTAAGATATTATTAGTTGATCAACCCAATCTAGAAAACATAATTATCTTTCTATTTCGACTAGTGCTAAGGAGAAAATAAACATTTCCAAGATAAGAACTAATTCTCATATCTTCATAGTGAGACTGAGCATTGGGTTATTCCCAAAATACCCTGGGAAGAAAGAGTTTGTCACATTCTCTACACTAAGAAGTTTGAAGATGGAAACCCTTTCCTTTGGATTGTCGGGCTATTACCACATCCGTTTAATTTTCAAAATATTTGCAAGAATACCAATACTCCTCTCCCTTCTTTTCAATCATAGAAATAAAATGTTTAAGAATCTCAATTAATCTCTTACTTTCTTAAGGTCACATAGACCATATTGGTCTTAGTGGATTGTAATCATCATCATCATATTTAATTGTAATTAATAAAATCCATTTCTTTTCAATCATAGAAATAAAATGTTTAAGAATCTCAATTAATCTCTTACTTTCTTAAGGTCACATAGACCATATTGGTATTAGTGGATGGTAATCATCATCATCATATTTAATTGTAATTACGAATCTAGCATGAGAAGAGAGGGATCCAATTTCTTCATGTGTAAATTTTTTTATGAGCTAACATTATTTAAATGTTTTGTATAGTTATTTATGTTTTTTTATTTTTTATAATTTTTACTTTGGCGGACATGAGCAAAATTTCAATTCAATTTTGATAACAGATGAACAACGTTACACATCATACTGGGTTGTAGAATGAGCCCCTCAGTTCAATAAGCTAGTACTATTATATTAGTGGATGTGATTGATATATGTCAATTGTTTTCATTTCTCCCCTTTAAAATTAATGACTATAGAAAATCATTTAAAATTATAAATTTTTGTATTTACATGATGTATTTATTATCTCATAATTTGTATGGATATTTAAATGTGTAAAGGTAAACATAAATTCACATGATACTATTTCTTATTTGATAATTTGTATGGAAATTTCATCATAAATAAGTGGGAAAAGATAAACATAGATTTAGATATGCAAGCTAGTTAATATTTTTTAAATTATGATAATTAAATTTAGATTAGAGAAATTTGCCAACCTCTTCATTTATGACAATTAAATTTAATTGTATAAATAATTTAATCAATAATATAAAACTATCCATAAATAAATATTCTATTAATATTATATTAAATTAAAATTTATATATACGACAAAACTTGAAAATTGTATTGTCTTATGGGTCCATCATTACTTATTAATCAAATCTATATTTTTCATATTCCAACAAGAACCTTATCCTTCCATCCTTACTATGACAAGATATGATGTCCTCTTAGAATTTGAAACTAGTTCCAAAGGATAACATCCAGTAAGACAACCGCTCTATTGTCCCACAAAAAGACACTCTACTAATATTATTAAAGAATATATAAAATTTGCAAAAAGACACTCTACTAATATTATTAAAGAATATATAAAATTTGCAATGGAAGTGAAAGAGCTGTCCAAAATTAAATTTGATTAGTTAGAGGAGATAATTGTAAACAATTGCTATTGATTCTAATTTCAAAGGCAATTGATCCAAAATGAAATAGAATATTGGTTTTATTCTGAAATTAAGGAGTATTCTAAGTCATTAAACTATGAAAACACCATGTTCAGGAGTAAATCCTGCTAACATCTAAAGCACGCACATTTTGCATGCATGTTTCATTTCAAAAAGGAATACCAACAGCCAAGAGGAAAAAAGAAGCAACCATGGCTGGAGAGTACAAAGGAAACAACAACTGCCAAGAATTCGGCCAGTCAAAAGAAGAATAACTTCCAATAATAGAACAAACCAACATCTCGGGATCTAATAGAAGATGTCATTGAACAAACCAACATCTCGGGATCTAAGTCAAACCCTAGTAGTTCCAACTCATTCCTCACCTGAGGAAAATCCTTCGGCAAATGAAAAGGAGAGAACTTCAGCGATAACTTTTCCTGTAAGTTGTGGGCAAAACGTAAGCAATAATTGGACTAGTCGTATGGTGAGAAAGATATGTCGATCCGGACCAATCTGATTGCTATTGTACTCTCTGAAGAAAATGAAGAATTGACATTGTTCTTAGCTGTGACAAATAGTTATGCAGGGTGTAATTATGTCCATAACAAAAAGCGGAGAAAAAAAAAACAATGAATCATCCTAAGCTTTAAATCCAAGAATGCAATAGGTGTTATGTGATATGATACTAGTCTGTGATGGAATCTGCTTTTTGGATAAAATAATAGAATTCAATTTAAAAATGAAAAAAAAGAAAGAAATATAGATGTTCTTTGATATAATACTCGTCTTTGATGGAATCTGTTTTTTTGGGAAATAATAAAATTCAATTTAAAAATAAAAAAAAAATGAAAAACGTTAAAATAAAAAGTAAGTTAGATGACATAAAATTAATTTAATTAAAAATAATAATCTGGATTAAGATATTAAAATTTAAACTTAAAAAGTAAATAAATTATTCACCAATATGTTTGGTTGAAGATAAATTTTTAGGGAAAAAAGAGGTTAGTTAAAGAAAGTCTTCCTAAGGAGTTTATAAATAGATGAGAAACTAAAAAAAATGACAAAAATTTAGAATCAATAGCTTATGTGTTCAAGCTTTTGTGATCTATAATGAATTAAACAAAGTCTTTCAGTAGAAATCACATGAGAGAATTTTTTTGGCCAACGCGTTTCGGACTAACAAGTGTGTTTCATCGTCAGGACCAGATGAAGAGGCAAACCATGGGAAGGCTTAAATAGAGACCAATGTAGAGACATAATTTCAGATAACCGGCTATA
>APFE030873497.1:31610-155837 GCA_000404065.3 Pinus taeda
ATATCTCCAAAAAAAACAATCAATAAATAAAACAGGGTCAAGCCCATTAAACAAATAACAAAATTACTAAAAGGAGTTAAGAACGAATAAGATGATAAAATACATAAAAGAACACGAAGGATCAAGAAAATAAACTCTAACGAAGAATAAAACAACAACAATTACTATAGAAAGGATGCCAATACTAACATTAAAAAAAAGAAAAACAAAAACAAACTAGGAGGATCAAAGAGGAACTCAACTTCTACTAATATTCCAAACGTCATCTATATTCAAATTATTTTGTCTTTTTTCAATTTCTAGGGTCTCCCTCAATTTACGATGATGAAAAGACTAACTTTAGCAATGACCTGGGCCTCCTCAATGCAGATGTGATGCTTAGATTTATCTGCATGCTTCACCAAAGCAGAGGAGTGGGTCCTGCCATGCTTGATGTCAACGGCATGCTCACGAATCCTTTGATTAATCAAGCGACCAGTCTCACCAATGTAGGGAGTCCCACAAGAGCATGGGATAACGTAAACACCCTTCATATTCTTTGGGTCCACTGGGTCTTTTACAGATCTAAAGGAGCTCGGTATAGTATTTAAATGCCAAAAGGTTGAGGCCACCTTGTGCTTGGATCCTTGCAATCATGTTTAAATTGGTAGGCTTGAAATGTTTATTTTAATATTTTTAAATAATAAATAGAATTTTAAATAATTATAATTTTATAATTTTATATTTAGATTCATAATTATTTTCAATACTAGAATGTTAATTATAATTATAATTAAATACATATTTTAATATTTATAATTAATTATTTTATTATCTAAAGTTTAATCATGTAAATATTAAATAATAAAAATTTATTTTAATAAGTTTGTATTCAATTTACTTTGGTTAATTAACAAAGTCACCAATTTAATAAGAATATTATAGGATTCTTGTTTTTTTGGAAGTTACATTTACTATTGTCCCTTTTATTTTCAAAAAGTGGCGTTAATAGTAACATCTAATTTTTTGGGCATTTCTTTTGACATTTTAGTCTTCTTATCCACAAAGTCTCAACCCTTCTTTTAAAATGTTGTTTTTTTAGGGGCTTTTCAAATTTCATTAATTTTTTCTAGTGGTTTTTCAAATAATTACTCAACCTTTTCACAATGTTTAAAATCTTATAAAAATATAAATTTCATGCTTAATATTTTGATATTAATATTTTTCATATAATGATGTATAATTTACTAATTTTGGGTGACATGTTTGTTGTTGTTGTGTGTGTGTGAGTGTGTGTGTTTTTTTCTAGGTTAGTCAAGCTATATTAATAGAGGCTCATATCAATTAAAAAAATAGATGTGTTGTTGTACCTCTTCGTGTCCCACATTAAAAACTAGACTAGTAGTACAACATAGTCATTTTTTGTCATTCAAAACCTTGAAACCATGTCACTAAACCTATTAAATACCAAAAATAGCTAACGTATAGTCTTAGTTTACTTCTTAGGGTTTACAAACTTCTAATGCTAACTGTGTATAACAATATTGTAAGTATAACTAAAGAAATACAAAAAATGAAAATTATGCATCAATTAAGTAGTGGGGGAATCCACCTAGATAGTTTTAGGTAAATTAGCTTCCTCCTTGGAGTTAGAAAATTCAATGTTGCTTAGCTTCTTCGCCAGAATTATGATCTTTTGATCTAGTTTCTCAAGTTGCCTCCAAACTTTATCCATTGATAGTAAATTTTCTTGCAACTCTTTATACCTTTCAACCAATCCTTTTTCCATAACTGTCTTGATTTTCCAATAAACATCCACTTCATGCAAATACCTAGTCTTCCTCGCTATGGTGTAGCCAATGTTTGGCACCTCACATCAAAATTTCTCTAGTACATCGATATGTAAGATATGGTGTCATTGCACCTGAACATCATCTTTAGCCTCATCTATTTCTCTACAAACGTGTGGTTGAATGTTCCTATAATATACCATCGCCAAGTGTTCCATAGCTTATTATTCCCTAGATGAAGAAGGTTTTGGTCAATTATTGTGCCCCATATGACCACTTAACCCTTATACCCTTTGCATAGTGTGTTCCAAAAGGAAGAAACAAACATTAGGGGAATTTTGAGGTATGAAATGGGCCTCCTAAGGAGATTATAAAATAATAGTGGAAATAATAAAATAAGATTAGATTTCATCATCACATTTTAGAGGGAAAAAAGAAAAAACTATTTTGTCAACTCATATTTTCAACTTATTTCCCAGTGGGTTTACTCAAATTTCCAACAACAACACTTGGATGCAGAATTTGATTCCTCATCCAGAGTACCCCATATTGCATATCTTTCGATGGACCACTACATAAAACTGAAAAATGTATGAAAATTAGTACATCATGTTTTTCATGCATTTCTCCATTTTCCCGGTTGCAGGTCCATCGAAAAGTATGAAACTATGGGTAAATCCTTGGGATGAATGATTAAAATTTTTGATCCAATGATACTTCTCGATTGAAAATTGAAGTAAAAACATTGTGAGAATAAGTTCAAATACCAAGTTTGAAAAAGTAGTTTTTATTTTTATTATTTTTAATTTTTACTCTAAAAAATTGAATTCATCCCCATGGATTGATATCCATCATTCTCACCCTATTGGTGCTTATAAAGTTGGTTTATGGATGCAACGGTTTTTTGTAGGGCCATTTCTGACTCAAAATTCCCCTAATTGATCTACAAGGGAAAGAATTAGAAATTTTTTCCCCACCTAATTGATTGATGAGGTTTCTACTGAACCCTTTCATATCCCAAAGATATATGAATGCAATAACTTATAATATACTTTAGAAAATACTAGTAAACTCTTGTGATGGGGAACAATGTATGAAAGAACTTTATGTATTGAGGCTAACGAAGATGAACATAAGCTTATAATCCAATACCAACCTCCTCCTAGACTTCGTTAACACCCATGTCATGGGATCTTATCTAGAGAGTATAGGAGAGTTTTTACTTAAGAAATATCAGGAGGTAGATGATAAATAGAACCTTTAGAAAACTTAAAGAGATGGGGTAATAGAGAACAACACTTAGAAGGAATATTGATGGTATCCAACAAGATAAAATGAGGAATCAAGGAAGAGAGGTAGATAGAGAGATGGGGAATATATGAATAGATATGAAGGGTGGATAGAGAGTTAGAGACAATGATAATGATGGGGGAAAGAGAGTGAGAGAGGGAGAAAGAGAAAAAAAATGTGCAAGCATTCTATAACAAGTGTATAGTCTTTCCAATGTCAAGCTAGGAGAGAGAGAGGCTATGTTAGTCTCAAAAATGTGTTCCAATTGTTCAAAATACGTGCGCGTTCTCAAGATTATGTCCAAAGTATCAAGAACATGTGCACATTACTAAGATTGTGTGCACACTTTTTACTCTTTTAACTAGGCTTATAAATTAATAGCATGTAGCATATTTGGTGAGGTATCTAGCTTGAATGTGTCTATTTTTCTTTTTCTACAAATAATTCTCGAAATTTATTTTAGTACTACACCATCTTTATTAAGGATGTGAACTATTTTTTTAACCATTTTGAATTGTTCTTACTCGATTTGGCTACTTATTTATATATTTTTCAAGTAATAATGAAATTCGTGCCATATTTTTCTCCATTCTATAGTGCCTTGAGTAGTTTAGAATTTTTCCCCTTGCACTCGCTATTTTTTTTGTAAATGCAGATTATTATCCCTTATATATAGCCCAAACTTGATTTTTTCCCTACATTTTTGAATGTCAGTTTTCTTTTAATTTCTTATTATTTTTTAGTTCAAGCATTGTAATTCAACCTGAGGTATATTTTGATACCCTGTAAAACTTCTATAAATATTTTTCTCGATAAAACTAGAAAAAGCTCGACATTGGTATATAAGTTATTTTTATATGTAAAGGTTGAGTCGTGGACATTTATGGCTTAATACGAGGTGCATTAAGACACTTTAATCAGCTAGATTTGGAAAATTTATATGAAAATATGGCACTATACATCATTCCTTCTGCATTATGTATTTTGGTAGTGCGATTTTATTTTTAAATTACCACTTTGTTGTTCAATGTTTTTGGGACTCCAATAGGCTAGTCTAGCTTTCAAGACTAATCTAGCATGCCTAGTTTCCTTCAAGGAATGTCAGTCTAGAACAACGAATTCAAGAGTTCTAGATTATTGTTCCATCTCCCCTACCTATATTAGACATCATGTGATGAACAAATCAAAAACTCCTTTAGGTCGATGAAAGTAGTTTATTTTACTTGAAGGTAGGCTACATGAACAAATTATTTGTTACCAATCCTATAAAATTATGAAATAATACTTTCAATCAAAGTAGTAGCACATGTTTTTTCTAATACAACATTAAATACGCTTAGTCTTATGACACACACACACACATAAATAATTGCATAACACCCTTTTCCAGGAATGCTCAACTATATTGTCACTTAGGACTACTTAGGAATGCTTAGAATAAGGGTCCATATTGCATTTAGGCATGGGCCTATAGTAGTAAAGACAATAGGGTTCTATCGAAGGAGTATCACTTCAACATGAGTGATGATAGGTGTCATGACTTGGTTAATATACAATAGTCTTTTAATTGTCCTACAATCACTTGAAGGATAGTGATATAAAAATGGATCAATATTAGATTTGGTCCTATGGTTTCACTGGCTAGTTCAGAAAAAAACATATATTTCAATGGTTATGTATGTTGGCACTCCATGTTTTCTAGGGAACATATATGCATGGGCTACCCCAAACCTCCAACTATAAACAATGCCAAGAAATAACTCATCAAAGGTATGATACTTCCTAACTAATCATGAACATGAGAAGTAAATGAATTCCATTAGAGTATCACTTATTTGTGTTGCTTAAGTGTATCACTTATGGGAGTCTCTTTCGATGTGTTCGTAATAAATCAGTCACAGTGGGCTAAACAAAAATTCCATTTGTATAATGTTTCAGTAGCTCACAATATTATACATATAATGATCAAATATAAAATCTCAAGGAATTGACACTAAGAGAAAGGTTTTTTCAACCTCCTAGGAAAAAATTCCAAAAAACTCAGGTTTTCAAATTCCACAAAACTTGGGCTTTTCAAATTACACTTCAATATAGATCAATGAACATTACCTACTTGTTATGTGAGGTCAATACGGTGTGTTTATTGACATTATCAAATTATGTAGTCAAATTTGAGCCCTCTATGCTACAATGTTTGCACCTAGCTTTTGGCATTTTGCATTCTATTCTCTCAAACTTCTCATATTTATGCTTACACAACAAGTTTTATAAATAAAAACTTATCCAATTCTTGTCAATATTTGAGATTTTTTAATAGAAGGAACATTTTCCTGACATACCTAATCGAATACATTGTAAGTAATATGTACAATGGTCAATATAGAACACGTGTTTCTTATGGTGTGTAAATTATGTGTGTCATGTAAAAAAATTAATTATGTGTCACTTATCATGCCTACCTTATGTGCATTGACAAATATGTGTTGATGTTCACGTGCCATTTATTATGTGCACCACTTATGTGTTATTAGTTAAGGTGCATCATTTACAGTGGCACCTAATATGGTGTATCATGGACTTTATGCATTGCTATAGTACATTGCTTAAGGGACATTAATTCATAAATATAATAAGAAAACATAGCATCCCAAGGAAAGTTCATAAAGAGAAAGCTTATGTTGACCGATTAGGTTATCCATGCTTAAACTTAGCCATTAGCTAGGTTTTACACTCTTAGCATCAACAACCATAGCTGAGTACAAGTTCAAGGCACAATTGAGACTATCGAAACAAAAATTATAAACCTTAGCCACCAAATAAGATTTTATAATTCCACACTACAAGGGTTTTCAAATTCCACATAACTAGGGTTTTAAAATTTTAGAAAAATAAGGTTGTCAAATTCCACTTCAATATTCTCCCTACCTTCTCAAAATTTCCACTTTTTATTTTAGAAGTAAATGCATCTATGTCTTGTCACTCGTGGGAATTGGTTAACAAAAGGTATAATTTTCTTGCATATCATCTCATATGTTGTAGATAATATATTACATATCTTCTCACATAGATTGCAACCACTATGTACAATGGCCAATTTAAATGATGTGTGTTTCTTATGGTGTGTGAATTAAGTGTCTCATGTAAGAACATTAATTGTGTCAGTTATGGTGCATCACTTACGTGCATTAATTAATATTTGTTAATGGTCTTGTTTCATTGCTTATGTGGATCACTTATGTCTTGTCAATTAAGGTGAATCACTTATATGTTATAATTAAGATGGTGTATCATGGCTTATATGCATTGACGCTTCAAAACTATATCACTTATGGTAGGTATCTTATGGCACTTTAACTAAGTTTCTCACTTTACAAACTATCACTTATATACAATTCTTATGGGGTACCACTTAATTATGTCATTTATATGTGTCACTCAAGTGTCTCATTTATGATAGTCCCTTATGGTAACAAAGTTATCGATCAAATGAGAACGGTGTCCTCAAAACGAGAACTCTAGCCAAAAGACCCCCAAAAAACATGAAAAGACTACCCAAAAACAAAAAGTATGTATGTTGGAATGACCTTTTTTTAGGGTAATTTTTCAACATTTTTTAAAAATAGTAGTAAAACCCAATTTTGTTTGTGCAAAAAACACCCTGAAAATGAAAAGTGTTGATGCTCGAACACCATTTCTTTTGGGGTACATTTTCATCATTTTTTAGTAATGGTGTTAAAGATAAAATGTTAGGACTTTGAAAAGCCTTAAAATTCCAATAACTTTCGAGCATTATATTAAAGATAAAATATCACGTCTCTGAAAAGCCTTAAAATTCCAACAATTTTCATCCATATCGTTAAAGATAAAATATCATGACTCTAAGAAAACCCTAAAATTATAACTATTTTCAACAATAGCATTAAAGATAAAATATCACTCAGAAAAAAGCTTAAAATTTTGAAATTTTTTTAACCATGGAATTAAAAACCTTGAACTTTCAACATATTTCAACCATGAATGAAAGAGTCATTATTCCAAGAGTAATTTTTATTTTAAAGGCTAAAAGTATAACTCTTTTCAAGTCTTAGCCTAAGAAAAATTATCCCATTCAACAAAACTTAAAAAATCAACCATAAAAACAAGTATCCCCCTTTAATGCGCGCATTAAAAATTGCAATATTTTTTTAACTATGGTATATCCAATGATAATTGAAATAATTATCATGGAAATATCACTACTATAAATTTAAAAATTTAACATAATTTCTAATATTTTTTTAGATTTTTAAATCATAATATCAATATGTGTAGATTTAATGAACAATGCAATTCTTCATGATTAAAATCTTATAATCCAACAAACATAGAAATGACTTACAACTTCATGTAAAATCATATAGAATTTTAAATATTTATTTCAAGTTAAAATGCAAATATCATTTATATAAATTGTCTTCAACAATTATTCAAAATCACTCGTTGATTATGGAATACTATCAGAATCTACAACTTCTTCAAATGAATGATAGAATGAAGATGAAGATGAACCATATTATTCTCTTTCATCAACTAGTAGCCCATCTAAGACAACATGCATGCCCACCATTTCATGTTTCAAAAGTCTTCTAGATCTACAACTGGGTTCAATAGACTCTCATCTTAACATTGTTTCTTCTGGTAGCAACCTCTTCAAAATCTCTATGGTCCTACAATGAAGAGTTCCTCTCTTTGTTAAATTCAATTCATAAACAAGTATGTAAACATCGTCAAATTTTAAGTGGCTAGTGCAGTAGAGATTTATATTTGTACCCTTTCCTTTTCTCTTTCTGTTAATTTTTTTATCAACTACCATCTCTGGCTTGTACACACGCATGAATGGGTATAATTTGTGACTACCTATGTATTACAAACTATTGTAACCTCTTTATTTTCTTTATGACCGTATACCTTTGGAAACCTAGAATGGCAGCCATGTGGACTCCATCCTATACATTGCGATCACATACCCTCATTAAAACATTTCTACAAAACCCCTATAGGGTCTTCCATGGCTTCATGTTGTGCATGTGATCTTCTAGAACAAATATATATTTATCTTTCCTCTGCCCATGAGGAACTAATAATACCTTGATATTGTTTTCGTTCAACAATGTTTCTTTCCTCGTGTTCATTTGGCATATTTTGTGGCCAAATAAATGAATTCTTCAAAAATGTATATTCATTTCTTGATCCTGAAATCATATCACTTTGATTATTGAAAAAAAATCGTACCAAAGTGAATCAACAACATAAAATTAATGAGATGTATCTCTAATATATTTTTTAATTCCTTCCAAGCATTCAAAATAATTGATGTCTCTCTTATTCCTTCATGCATTATGGATTTCGGCAACTAATTGTAGTAACAATACTTTTATGAAATTTCATGAATTGGAACGCAATTTCAAAAAAATGCTAAAACCCTTATGAAATCCCCCATTCACCACAAATGTAATACTTCTTTGCTCCATATAGTGTTTCTCATGCAATTATTTTGATACAATTGATTTGGAAGCTAATGTCATTAAGTTGTTCAATACATTCGCCTCACGATGTGATTCCAAAATAAACCTTTGGATGTCAATAGTTTCTTCCAACATGTGAGAAATAGCTTTGGAATGTATGATTTCTTAATACATTCAATTAAAGGCCCCCACATCCATCCTCCTCAATGTTACTGAAAAATTACTGAACATTTAATCAATATGGTCATGAGTGCTCCCAACAAGAAAGAAACCAACCTTTAACTTTTGAAATATTCCCAATTCAACAAGCATGTTTAGATATCCAAAAATAGTTTGATTTTTGTTTTCACGACTACTGTTTTCTAATTGCATGTACAAAACTTTAGGAAGATTACCAGACCAATGATAAATCACATCATGAATTATGATTATGGTCATATTTTCATCACTATGAATATTTGGAGCTATGAAGTAAACCCTTAGCTACATTTTCCCATTAAAAACCATACAACCAACCAAGTGAAACTGAATCAAATTTTCATCCTGTAATTTTTTTGTTGTGCATAAAAAATGGGGTAGAAGTGTTTTCTTGTTGTCTATACCATCAATTATCAAACCCAGATATTTATTTGGATTATCATAACATTTATTTTGATTCTTATACAACTTTTCCCTTTCACTTGGTTGCTGATTTTGACGCTCTTGAAGTGTTTTGACAATGGAATTTGCACATAACATGAAATAAACCTATTAGTAAATGCATTTTCGTAGTTGATAACTATCAAATAAATTTTTAAAAGAATATTATCAATGCATACCTATTTATGCCCCTTGACATTTATTCCTTTTTTATTTAAGAGAAGTAAACGTACTAAAAACCCCCATCCTTGTGTTCTTAGGAATATAGACTTTGTTGAATTCTTTCCTCCATGTCCTTATAAAATATGAATATGTCGTAAAATTACCATCTCATTCAACACCTTTTGCATATTATCTGTATAAATTGTATATTTCCCATCTTCAAAATTACCTGAAATATGTATTATGTCTTTATTTGGCATACACTCTCTATGCTTTCAAAATAAGTCTTAGATTCATGACATTGCAGTGTTTGCTAATGGCCCAATCTCTCGTCTATGACGAACTTTTAGATAATATGTGGGATCTTTTTTAAATATTGCTTGGATTCTTGACAGACGAAAAATTACCAATTGAATAAAACATTTTAAAAGCCATTTTACATAGAAATAAATTCCCATTATGATAATCATAACTTTCCAATGTAGATTTCATGCACCCCACTAAATATGAAGTTTGCATGCTTTTGTTCATTGACAAATATCTCTTCCTTTTCTCCAACACAAACTTGAAATCCATATATTTCAAGCAATCTTTTTGATAACATTCACTTGAAATGAAATCATTGATATAACTTCTTCTCGTGAGATATTATATCCTATACCTTGTATAATTGAAGTATCTTAGATTGATATGAAAAGGTCTAGTCCTACTTTTAGGTACAATATTTTCTCGCAACATCTCCATAATTTCTTTATCCTCTCTATAAGAATTTTAATCATCATTAGGAGGAATATTGTCCTCACTGTGTTCATTTTGAACATAGTTAGGAAATTCGTCGCCATCATTGCTTGAAAAATATTCATTACAATCCCCACTTGTAGGAAATTCTTCACTCTTATCATTTGTGCTTTTTCAATACGTGCTTGGAGGAAATTATTCACCATATTCATATATGCTTTTGAAATCCTCTTTAGGAGGAAATTCCTCACCATCCTCATCTCTTCCATTGAAATCCCCACAAGGAGGAAATGCTTCACCATCATCTTTTATTCTTTTGTTATCCTCTCTAGGAGGAAATCCATCATCTCCATTGGTGCTTTTGAAATTTTCAATTGGAGGAAATTCTTCACCATCCTAATTTATTCAATCTAAATCCTCACTTTGGGGAAATACTTCACCATCATCATTTGTGCTTTTGTATCCTCGTTCGAGGGAAATTCTTCACCATCCTCATTTCTTCCATTGAAATCTTTGCTTGGAGGAAATCCTTCACCATCATCATATGTGCTTTTTAAATCCTCACTTGGAGGAAATTCATCATCATCATCATTAAATCTTTTGATATCCTTGCTTGAGGGAAATTCTTCACCATCATCATTTCTTCCATTGAAGTTCTTACTTGGAGGTAATACTTCAACATCATTGTATGTGCTTTTCAAATCCTTTCTTGGAGGAAGTTCATCTTCATCGTTTATGACTGAAATCCTTATTTAGAGGAAATCATTCACCATCCTCATCTGTTCTTTTGAAATCCTCACTTGGAGGAAATCCATCATCATTGGTGCCTTTTAAATATTCACTTGGAGGAAATTATTCACCATCCTCCTTTCTTCAATTGAAATCCTCACTTAGAGGAGATTGTTCACCGTCATCATATGTGCTTTTGTAATCCTTGATCAGAGGAAATCCATCATCATCATCACTTATTTTGGAATCCCGACTTGGAGGAAATTCATAATCATCATTTATGTCTTTAAAATCATTTCTTGGAGGAAATACTTCACCATCATCATTTTTTCTTATTAAATCATTGCTTGGAGGAAATTCATCATCATCCTTTTTTCCATTCAAATCATTACTTGGAGGAAATACTTCACCATATTCATCTATGTTTTTTAAATACTCACTTGGAGGAAATTGATCATCATTGTTTGTGCCTTTCAAAGCATTACTTGGAGGAGATACTTCATAATCCTCATATGTGCTCTCGAAATCCTTGCTTGGAGGAAATTCTTCATCCTCCCCTTTGTCAGTGGTGCTCTCATAATCCTTAGGATTAGGACTAAGTGGAAAATTTGACTTGCTATTCAGAGTGAAATAATTGATGTTATATTCATCAATATGAATAGAGTTGTTACATGAGGAAGATGTTGTTGCAGAAAGAGAAACTTTCACTATTAGAAGAATCCATGTCCTTGAACAGAAGATGTTGACTGATATAAATGCCTCTCCCAATGGAAATTTATAACTTAGAGAACGATAATTTTCCCCCAAAGTTTTCCCCCAAAAATTTCCGTAAAAGAAAGAATTGCAAAGTTCCCCCCAAAAAATGTTGGCCTAACAGTCTCCCTCCAAATGTTTCCTTTGAAATATTTCCCTTCAAAATCTCCCTCTAAAATTTATTTGAAAACATTTCTACTAAAATTTTGTCTTTTAAACTTTTGATCCTATTTTCTATTCAATTTTTCCACACATTTTCCCTTAATGGTTTCCTTCAAAAATAAAATCAATCTTTTACTTTAAAATTTATTTTACATTAACTAGGCAATTAAGTTAAATTTTTAATTATTATATATATTTATATTTATACCACATTTAATAAAAGTTAATCTAAACCTATAATATTAACTATATATTATTTTTCTTAATTTTAATTTTGATCCCAAATTCAAGAAACATTAAACTAATCCCACAATATTCGCTATATAATAACTTTCATTGTTTCTATTCCTCACGTCACATCAAATCTTCTAGAGCATTCGTTAAACAAATTCGAGCTATTTTGCCATTGAGCTACATTGTAATTGGGAAGATATTCAACGATATTTTTCCACATTTCAAAAGTTATTTTTCCTTCTATTCTGAGCATTCAAAGAAGAATTTGGAGAAAATATGTTATTTTATTGTTTTTCTGGTGTAAAAACACTTTTTTTTTTCTTATTTTTCAAAGTTTTTTCCATTAGTATCATATTTTAGGGTTAAATTGCATAAAAACATCACATTTCTTATTTCTTATTAGGAAAAATATCAATAAAAACTCATATTTGTAGGACTTTTAGGATAAAAAAATAAATAAAAATCACATTTTTTAGGATTTTCAAATGGAAAAAAGGTTTTCAAATTTTTTTTGATTCTAATAGTTTATTTTTAGTTTAAAAATTAATAGCTTTTCAATATTTACATCTTTTAATTTATGTATTTAATTCTATTTTTTTAATTGTTAGTTAGTTTTTAATTTTATTTACATTGATGTTGTTTCTTTAAGTTATAGTTTATCTTTTTTATTTAATTTTTATCTTTTAGTTTATTTTGTTTGTACTTTTTTGTTTACATTTTCTTGGAGTTAATAAGGTTTTATTAACTTACTTTAAAAATTACAAACATAATTAATTTTTTTTTCAAGTTCATGGCGTAGAGAGTTTTTATTTACTTTTTAATATAAGCAATAGTATATTCCTATGATAATAAAATATAAACTTATATTTTTTCTTATTAGGAAAATGAAAGCAATGAAGATATTTGTAAATATTTCTGGATCAAGAATAGCAATTACAACATCTAAAGTTGTAGTTGGACCCTCTATGAATTATTGTTGAACGAAATCAAACTATTACAAATGGCCCCTCAGATCTAACGAAGTTTATTTCAGATGGAAAGATGACACTAGAAATGAATAAAATGAAATTCACATGGAATGTTAAAGGTAGATAAAGCAACAAAGGTGTACAAATATATCAATATTGTGGTCGGATTGAATTTGGTGAAAATTATGAGGTGATGGGCAAAGTACGAGACATATGTTTTGTTTCGAATACAAATATTGTTTATATTCTTGTAAAACTACCCAAGACACATGAGAAAGTTAGATATTGTTTCTTAACGATCAAATATGGCATGTCGGAATATTATACAAAGATGTGTGATGCAATCACAATCAAAATTTCAAATGACATTGTGAGTAAATTCTTATTCATATTTGTGTTAAGCATTAGAGTAAGTATCATTATATTTTTTTAACTTATTTATCATTGATATATTATATTTTGGTCAATAGGATTTTTGCTAATAGTCTTTCAATTATGTTGGAGGGAAATTATTATTCAGAGCCAAATAATATGAATGTGAACAACAGTTTCCACACATATACAAGAAAAGAAGATAGGGGAAAGAAGAAAAAACATTAGCCCTAAAACTACAAGATACATCTAGGAGATCGATAAACAATGGCAAAAACGCATCAATTTAGTAAAGTTAGACATGTTAGTTTTCAAGATATGGAAGTTGAACCTAAAGAATATGTTACCATTAGTGACAATTAGATTAGAACTCCTGTCTAAAAGAATACATGTTATAAAAGACAAAAAAGAACAATTTCCACAGATCTCTCTCTTCTACTTGATGATGAAGAGATTTCTTATTTGGAAGAAAAATTGTTAATTGATTGGAGGAAGAAATAAAAAGTTCATCCTTCTAAAAAAATCATGGGTACCAGTGAAGATCAAAGTGAAATCTCTAAAGGCGGGAGGGAAATCATAACACTAGGTGATGATTTAGAGAATGAGATTATTAAAACAAAACAAAATGTCATTCAAAATTATTTGATGAAGATAAATTTGGTTGACGGTAGCATACATTTCAGCTTAATGTCAACCAATTCTATAAGCCAAATGGAGGACAATCTAAATATGAAATTAGAAATTCACACCACCTTCATGTTCATAGCTTGAAAACAATGAGTAGGTACAATCCATATGTACATGTGGTTGATTAAGTGGTTCTTGTTGATCCATTTGAAGTTCCAAACAAAGAGGAATTTGGTAGGTCAAGATGTTTTGAATACAAATATTATGTAATTGGGTGGAACCATTTTGCAGAGGCTAGAAGACAATTGATGGAGGAATATCCTGATAGCTCACTTTTTGAAATAGTGAGATGCATCTTTTATGTTTGTTTAACAAAGACAAAGGCACAATTATTGGAATGTGCTCAAAGTACAGATAATGAGTATAATATATTTATGAATTTCATCCAAATGGTCAGATTTATTCATAAGTAATTTGAAGAAAATTGTGATGGGGATATGACAAATGTTACTCTAAGATTTCAGAAGCAATGTTGTATGGAAATAGGTTATAAATTTGAGGAAAAATCAATGCAAACTGTGGCAAACTAAGTTATGAGGCATTTATAGGTATGGATAGCATTTTCCATTTGGAATTTAGAACTTGGGAGATATGGTATTTGATTGATGAAATTTTCAACATGTGGGAGAATATTGGCATAAACATAACAAGGCGAAAAAGTCTAAAGCCTTAATATATACCAACAGTAATACAGGTCCTGAAATCAATAATATTCCAGATGATATGGCTATCGCAGCTTAGAGATAAATGCAAGGAGTGAAGGATTATAGACTTATCAAACCAATATTATCTTGTGTGAAGTCAGGTGAATTACCATTGGATAAAATGTGTGAGAAGTTTCAAAAGTAAGTTTGTTGAATTATTTTTACTGATTTTTGGATTATAATTTTCTTTTAAATATAACATATTGTTGTTGGTATTCTTTGTTATACATATCACTATATTAAAAAATTTTACTTTATTTATTCAGTCATAATGTTTATATTAAAATAAAAGAACATATGGTTAAAATATTGAATGAAGAGAGTTGGGATAATGTTGTATGAAACTACCCCAATTCAAGTTCTACAACCACACAAAAATATTTTTATCTTGCATTTAAAAAGGTAAGTTGATTTATACATTAATTTTATTCATATGTAAACTTTTTTTTATTTTATTACTTATACTTATATTTGTTTATTTCATTAAAGATTTCGAAGAATGATGTAGATGTAATACCGAATAGTTTTAGTACCTTTATTGAAAAAAATAATTTGGAAAGGTAGAGAAAGCAATGTATTCAGAATGTTGAACTTGATCCTCATCTTAATAATTACATTTGGAATGGGTAAACACTATCTGATGTAAAATAACAATAGTTGATTGTGAAGATATCGCAAATATCATACCTAAAAGGGAATATTCCCTGCTTATTTTAGATATTCCTCATGTTTTTAATTTCCAAAATGTTGGATATGGTAGCGAGCCTTATAGTTATCAAGATTTTAATAAAGTGGGTACGATATTTTAAGAAGTCACAACATCACCACTTTTGAGATTTGTGACATTTCATTCAGACACACAATTTGGAATGTGTTGATGGTGTTAGATACTGTAAACATACAGGGGATCTTCATGATGTGAGGTCCCAATTTGACCTCACGCCATTTGATGTAGGGGTCCCGTCCATAATATGACTTGATTTTTGTTTACTTAAAGATATGTCTTGGATTTAGCCATTAGCACGAGAGAGAAGTGCTCAGGTGCTTTTGAATGCGCAAGTGAGTGTGCGTAGATATATTAAGGTTCTTCTACTGCAAAAGGCAGGAGAAAAGTGAGTCTCTAAGAGAGAAGTAATAGTAATACCCTAATGGAGAAACATGTGAATGAGAAAGGCTTTTCCAACATCAGTCGAAGTAGTTCGCATAGATGTGATGATCGTTATAAAAATTACAACACATTTCTAATAAGTTAAGCATTAAAGTCACCGCAATAGTTCAATTACTCTAGTACATGTGAAAGAAGACATGAATCATAAAAATTCAAAGAATAGTCTTAGAATAATCCACAATGCATGTGTGAAAATTTGTTGTCCTCAAGGGCTTTGATATTAAGCAAAAGTTTGAAGAGACATAAATACAATAAACATCACTAGCTCCAATAGCGAAGCATTAGAGCCACTACTTGCTTCCCAAAAGTACTAACTTTGTCTCTCTAATGCTGAGAAGCCAAGGTTAAAATTCCTTTACATGAGCAATGAGGATCCTTTTAATAACTTGAAGCATTATGTTTCACATCCTTATGACTCTTGACTTTCCAACTCCTAATGACCTTTGGAATTCTACAATTTTTGGACTTCAAAATGACTTTTGGAATTACATATGACTCTTGGTATTACATTTCTTTTGGACTTCCATGACTCCTTTATCCATATATGACTCTTGGACTTCCACGTGTTTGTGCTTACAATGATTGCATCATCATATAATGAAGACATGACATGCCACTATCCTTGATGATTCGCACTAATAGTGACTAATGAAATGGACTTTCTTTGGTGGTGACATGGTTACCACTTGTGCCTTCATTCTTCATTGTTCATGAAACTTTCAATCATTAATATCTTCACCCTCCAGAAGGTCTTTGATTTTGGAGTCTTCAGGGTTCTTTGATCATCAAGATATCAATGCATTCATTATTCTTCGATGCTTCATTTTTTGCTTTCCTTTCCAAATATTTCTCATGTGTGCTTGCCATGTTGTTCCTAAGGTACTTGTAGCTACAATCACCCATGAAAAGAAACCATCAGCTTGAAAATCTCCTATTCTAGCATGTTCTATGCAGATAATTTTTTTCATGCCTTATTAGTGCACTTAAGAGTGACAAGAAGAGCTTCTGGGCACAAGGGCACACTTCAAAATGCTAAAGGGTTGAAGAGGGAAGGCTTAAGGGCTTCAATGTGCACTCATGCGCTAAAAAGGGAAGGAAATCAAGGTAGGGTGCATGAAACAAGTATGAAGGATGAAGGAGAAGGCTTCAATCTTCCCAAGTGCAATGTGTGCTCATGGGAGAGAGGGACGGAAAAGGGCACATTCTTGAAGGTTAAACAATGGAGGCTTCAAGTCTTTAGGGTGTGCTCATGCACTCAAGAGGCCCAAGAGGAAAGATATCACAAGTTTGAAGGTTGAAGGATGAAGCTTCATTCCTTCGAAGTGTGCCCATGTGCTCAAAGGGTCAAGAGGGTTCATGGATAATTGTGGAACATTGAAGTGTGCTCATGAGCTCAAGGAGGGTGCAATCCTTCAAGTCGAAGGAGTGCGCTCAAAGGAAGACTTGGTTTCTGATAGGGAATAGTTCAGAACAAGGGGAAGGGGCTTAAAGAGTGCACCTTGTGCACTTGGAGGGCGTGTGGAAAACTTTTGAAGAATGAAGGATTCTTGATGAAGGCTTCAAATTGTTCTCATATGCTATTGGCCTTAATGGGTTTGATTTGAAAATAAAAGTTGTATACGTCTGGAAGATATAAAAAGGGGTGAACATGTTGTGTTTAGGCACAAAATCAAGTGCAACACATACCAAATCATCAAGAAAACTAATACAAGATTGAAAAATGATAAGTAAACATCAAAACACCACTTTACAAACATTCCGCAAGCACAATAAATGAAGTGTGTGCAACTGTGACCAAAAAGTGTTGTTTTACAACAAAAAATATGTTACGAGCACGAAATACACCAAATAGGTTCTAATCGATGCGATGACAGTTGAAAACCAAGAACACTCGAAACTTATAAACTAACATGAAATAACACTTAAAAACCAAGGATACACTTAATACGATGGTAAAGTAGGCTCTAAAATTTGAATGTAGTGAAATTTTGGAGGGTGTTGTTGCAGTGACAAAACTTGGTGACACAATGGGCAATATTCAACTTATCTATCTAGGAATACCTTTCAATTAAAGGGTCAAACCTTCAGGAAGTATTGATTCACCGTTTGGATTTCCTTGACTAGCCCTTTCGACCTGGTTATATACATAGTACCTCACTTTCTTCTACTTGGTTGAACACACATAAGATAGGCCATATCAAAATTATTTCAATCCAAGTAAGGGTAATACCCATGACATGTTTATGATATTTAGAGTATGATTTTTCATCTCTGGTGTTGCTCTATCACCAACAGGCTTAGATAGTACCTCAACAAAGTCACTTTAGGAGCACGAATATTGCTTCACTACGAGAAGACCTAGACAGTACCCTGGCGATGTCGGTTGCTTCACCTCCTTGCACTAGAAGCCTTTTGCTTCTTTCACCCTTTACTTATTTATTTAATAGGACTATGCATCGACAAATTATTTTCAATGGGTGGAAGAGGGATCCTGATTAATTGACAGCATAGGAGTTTTACCCTTCATTGAACTATTTTAAGACCTATGATACAGGTTTTATCGCTTTAGATTTTCCCCTTATCCTTTCTCAACTAGATTGGACAAACATTAACACACAAGTATATTTACACCAAGATGAGTAGCTTAGATACTAGCATAGGTGTGGATCAAATAGGTTTCATCAAGGTTATGATTTTGGATGTAACATATTTTCCATCTGGGGTTAGCTCAACCTATGGAATTTTCATAAACAAAGAAGGAGAGAAAAAATATATCCAAGTGTTGTGGTTTTCATCCTTCTCTTTCATTCCACAAAAAATTCCTCTTGAGCCATGCACTTTTTACACAAGGTATTATTTATGTATGATGACCAAAACATAACAAGATAGGACACCACTAACACAACACACATATGTCTGACACTTCCAAAAAAAGAAAATGAAAATAAAAAACTATATAAGAAGAACAACATGTAGTTATTATTAAAAATAATGTTTCAAGTCTCAACACTTTATGGGAAGGGGGTCGATCCTCCCATCTAAGGATTTCAACTTGAGGGTACTCTGACCAAGCTTTTTATTGATGATGAATTGGGCCAATCCACAAAGGTTGGAACATTGTGTGGTTGCCTTTCTCTTCATGGGGTTTATCCCACTTTAGTACTAGGTCACCTACATCGAAGCTCTCCGCCCATGCAAATTTCTTATGAAACTAGCACTTTACACGGTTTTGGTGAACAATAAATATCACATTGTCTTTGAGCATTTCTTCCTCTAGTTTGAGTAATGTTTCTACCATGCTCTGAACCAGAAGGTAAGGTTTACCTTAGGACCCTTGGGAGAGTTTTAAGGGTAGGAGATTCAGGTTTGAAGGAAAGATAACTTCTTTACTATAAACCATAAAGTATGAGGAGTTCTTAAGGGAAGGCTTAGGAGTTACATGTTCAACCCATAATGCATTGGTAAAAGAATTGTGTTATTTCCTTCACTCATAGAACATGGTTTCCCTAATTATGCAGATTGGATTTTTATTTGTTAATTTAGCTAAACCATTTCCCTATGGGAAATACTTAGATGCATGCTTTAATACAATCCCATTTTCTAATGCAAATTCATAAAGTTTCAATGATGAAAAGTAAGTTGCATTATCAAAGACAAGTGACGTTGGAACACCAAACCTAGTTATAATGTTATGTCGCAAGAAGAGGATGACTTCTTGGTCATTTATTTGTCTCAAGGGAACTACTTCTAACCACTGAGAAAAATATTTTGTCGTTTTCAGAATATCTCAACGCTACTTTGATGAGTGAGGGAAAATTCCTTCGATAACATCTAGGCTACAATTTTGGAAAGGTTTCTCAACTACTACTGGTAGCAGTGGGGTGGATGACCTCTAATCAGTACTGAAGAATTTTTTACAAGATGGCACTTGCGGACATAAGCATGAGCATATTTGAATACAGTGGGCCAATAATAACCAACCCTCATGGCTATAAGCATTGTCTTTTCACATGCATAGTGAACACTTGTCGGTCCATCGTGCAAATCTCTAAGAACCTTTTTTGTATCTTCTGGTTCAAGGCGCCTCAAGAAGACACCATTGTGGTGCTTTCTAAAAAGCACTCCATGAACTAGATGGTAGGATATATATTTTAAATTAATTGAACTCTTTTATTTATTTGATAAGTGCATGGGAAAGGTTACATGCTCTAGAAATTTTTGTATGTCAGAATACCATGGCATTGTAGACGTGGACTTAGGAACATTTTCAACATTGTACATTTCTATATTCTACTCCCAACCTTAAAGATATTGCTCAGGAGAATCTCTTGCTTTAGCTAGTAGCTTAAAAATGCCATGACCCTTTATGGTATTAACTAGTTTAAATTCCATATCATATTCTTGTAAGTAGGTCATCCAATTTTTCCTCTTCTCACCTACTTCTTGCTGCATGAAGAGTGTTCTTATCGCTTGATGAGGCACAAATATGATTGTGTGAGATTTTTAAAATACAGGGCCAGAAATCTTTAACTTCCTTGTATACGACATATGTTTGATTGTTAATGGCCAGATAATTTAATTTGACCCTTGTAGACCAACACACATAAAACAAAAAGGGTGCTCATTTCCGATAGTATCCTTTTAAGTCAATATGACCACAATACAATAATCTAAAGAAAAGGTGTAAAGTAGTAAATCTTTGCCATAGTCTGAACTAAATATCGGGCATGCATCAGCAATAGCCTACTTGATTAGAGAGAAATAATCTTTCTCCCATTTGTCCCATTTATATGTTGCATCTTTCTTAATCATATTTTGTAGAGGCTTGACTATTTTAGCATAATCAGAGATTTGTTTTGCAATAAATTGATCTTTGCTAAGAAAGAATGCATATACTTCTTATTCAAGACCTGTGTAATAGCTTTGACCCTTTCGAGATCAATTATAATTGTTATTTTTGCAATGATGAGGCTTAAGAAAATCCCTTCTGACACAACAAAGATGATTTTCTTGGGATTGAGAGAAATCCCATACTTTCGACACCACTCAAATATATGTTTAAGATGATGTACATGGTCTGATATTCTCTTGGAAAAGAAAATAACATCATCCAACTAAAAAACTATGCTTTGACCAATAAGGCTTCAAAAAGTGATGTCCTTTGCTCTTTGAAATGTATCCCCAACGTTGATGATTCAAAACGACATTATCTTGAAAGAAAATGTTCCCCATTTGGTCCAGAAGGTAGTTTTCAATCGATCTAATTCTACTACTAATACTTGATTGTAACTAGAGAAAACATCTAGTAGCGAGAACATCTCATAACTAGATACTGTCTAGAGGATCTATTCCATGGATGGCACTAGATAATTATATTTAACAGATGTATTGTTGTGATTGCAGAATTCTATGCATAACCTTATTTGTCCAACTTCTTTCTTACGTGGACTAGATTTGAAAACCAAGTGGAATGTCTGACTTTAAAAATGATTTGGGCATTCAACAAATTTCTTAATTCCTTTTGTATTAGGGGTTTCAGCATTTGATGGAAGTTTCTTAGTTTATGACGGAACCATTTTACCCATTTCTTTATGGGAATCACATGTTGGATAATATGAGTAGCATATATCTTTAAATCATTGTATGTCCATGCAAACATAACATCATATTGCTTGAATAGATAGATAAATGCTTGTTGTTCTTGTGGAGAAAAATAGGTACCAAGATTCACATACTTAATATCTTATTGAGTTCCTAAATTGACTTGTTTAGATGACAAATTTGAACTATGAGTCCTTGTATTCATCAATCCTCTAAATCGGATCTGCAAATCATATAACTTCTCTAGCGACACCACACCTTTAGGCATAGTGTTTCGTTTCGTTGCATTAGATGCCTTCTGCAAATCCTTTTTTTTCTCATCCTCTTCTATGGAAGAATCCTTGAATATGTCTGCATTAGCCATAAAGTGCAGTATCTATTGGTTGTCATTGAAAACATGGGAATTAGTGATGTTTTCAGGAACAAATGGTATATATATAACTTCAATATAAAAACCATTTTTCAATGGAAAAATTTTAGTGTTTGTATTTTCTAATGCATATGTTGTATTATTTCTAAGCCTAGAAACATAAATGATATTAAAAGATTTAAAATAGCAAATTAAATGACATGCCTCATTCTAGTAGTTTTTAACATTCAGTGAAACGCAGTGGATAGTATCTCATACCTGACGAGTGATTGCCTCTGAGTCACCAATTTGGAAATTACCTTGAGAATTTCCACCTTTAGTTTGATAGGTTTCTTCAATCCAAGTATGAGAGATTTCTGTTCAGTAGTGTAATTGGTGCACTCGAGCTCTAGACGACATGAAAGGATATGATTCTTGTTACATGGGTCTATGAGTATGCAACCAGCTCCAAAGCCATCCTGCACCTTTGAACAATCAAAATATAATGTAAAAATATTCTTGAGTACTATGTTGCTTCCTATACTATTATAACTATTTCTATCTACATCTATATTATAAGATTCATTTTCACCAACTGGAGAACAAGGAAGGAAATTTAGTTTTGTATCTAGTGGGATGCGTGATGGCTGTGCTTGATAACACCCATGGTTGGTTTCATGGAAACAATTTCCAAAAATTATATCAAGAAAGGAAACAACGTCGTTATGGCCCTCAGGTGGTGTCACATTTTATTTCATGTATAACTCACTTTCCCCTCAAATATGGTTATTTCAACCCTTATATAGAATTCATAAGTGTGACCAATCTCTAGCAAAATACCTAGTAACTTACTAGACTATTCTCTACTCAAGAGTATGTTGTAGCCTTTTCAGATGTCCTTAATTACAATATTTCTACATTGGTGAACTTGTTGATTAGATGATAGTCGAATAAGAACATCCTCGAGTTCACCAATAGCTTGGACAATAGACCTGTCCAAGTAAATGATTTGTGCATCAATTTTATCCTATTTTTCATTTCTTTTCATAGCAACAAATAATGGCATTATATTTAAAGATGCACAAGAATTGACTAAACAATTATGGACATTGCAATTAAAAATTTCATTTTTTGACAAAAATGTTGGGTAGAGAGTGTTAGATTCTATTGTTACAGCATAAAATATAGATTCAAGGGAACTAGAAGACTTACCAAAAATGTTATGTGAGGTAGAAGCTTTATTACTTGGAGAAGGTTGTGAAAATGCTTGGAGAAGTAGCTCACGCTGCCTTGCTATCTTTGCGAGCTCATAGATGGGAATATTGGCATGATCTCTCTTTAAATCTTTAACAAGGTTATAATCAATGGTTTCACTTCTACTAGGCTATGCCAAAGTATATCAAGGAGTAGCTTTATTAAACACTTCTAGAGCGATAGAATTACTTTTACTATTGGTGGAATTGTTCTTGGAAGTATTTGTAATTCCACACTTATTCTGATCATTATGAGCAGGGTTTACCGATGGTGACATCCTCCTTAACAATTGTTCCTTCAATTTTTTTCTTGTCACCTCATGTTTAGAAATGGGCCCTTTTCTCCTCACACTATATCGACCACTTATAAGGAGGGGATTCACTTTATGGTGTCTCTTCAACACTCTTCTTATTAGCATTGAGGACACAATCGAATGTATTCATTGCATGTCCAATGCCGATACTTTATTCAACCACTCCAGGTTCTTCTATTTCTTCCATTTGTTTCAACTTCTCATCTGCTAACAAGGAATCCACAATGTGTGTATTTAGAGAATTCATGTTGTGGTTCTAATGTGGGCATGTATTTTCTAAGTGATATTCCTAGTGGAAAGAGCAATAATTGTCCATAACCATTATTTCTATATTCAACACAACATTGAACTCTGGGAAGACTTGGCGGGATGATTATTGTTGTTATTGATAGTATTCCTTCAGAACGAGAAAGACTTGGGAGGTTTAGTACTAGTAGAAGTTTCCTTTGACCTTCTCTTTAATTATGAAATTTCATTCATAAGTGCTTTTACTATCCTAGTCAAGCTTTCAATATCTGACAAGTTCTTTCTTTAAACTTACTTGAAGAAGGTTGAGACTTTATATCAAACTCCTTTGATTCTTTTAATTCATCATCATCAATAATAACTCAAATATCATGTAGGTTTTTCTTGATGATGTTGGTTTCTGCAAAGTTTAGTACTAGTGTTCCCTTTGCAGCTATTTTAAGAAATGAGGAAATGTTAGTGGGAAGGGAAATTGTATATTAACCAATAGTAATATAATCCTGAGATTTCATGACCAGGGAAACTTGTTCAGTATGTGATTGAATTTTTTATTAAAATCTTTCACTTTCTCCTTTTCCCCCATATTACTATTTCCGACCTCTTTGAATAACATGGTGGGAGTCTTCTCCTCAAAAAATTTCTTCAGAAATAAATTCTTAAACTCCCTCCACATGTGGAATGAATTGATAAGAAGACTATGGTACCATGTTGTTTCTCTACCAGCTAATGTAAAAGGAAAAAGGTTGCAAGAAACATCATCGTCCCTGTAAGAGCGCTGGTGACAATTGCATGTAATAAAAGTTAATAAAGGAAAAATAATAGTCATGGTTATGGGAAACTTATTCTAAGATGAGTGTTGGGAAAAACATCCTAGTGTGGGTGTTCATTTGGTTTAGTATGGCTAAGGAAATTGGCAAAGGCTTTGGAAAGGCATGAGGCATTAATTGGCATTTTATTTATGAAAATAATGGAAATTAGGAAAAAGGAAGGTGAAAGTTCATAGGTTTCATGTAAGGAGGAAAATGAAGGAAAATAATGGAAAAATGAAGAAAATAGAGGCCTCATTTAAAAAAAGGCTTATGAGGATCAGGTGGTACCTTTTGTTAGTTCAATTTTTGGAGCTCTCTCTCTATTCTCTCGCTCACACTATTGGAAACTTAGATTTTTCTTGGATAACTTCAGCATTGGATCAAGGAAACAAAAGAAGGCAAGAGGAAGAAGAGAGAAAGCAAGGAAGAGAAGGATTAAGAGGCTACAACATGATTATTTACAAGTATCAAATTTCATGTGTGATTTCGTTGCTAGATTTGGCATGCAAGGGACATGCATGTGTGTATTTGGTTCTCTTGCTATCATTCGCATGGGTTTTTCTAGGTGTGACAGTGTTCTTCAGCCTTTCCTTGCCATTTTCAGATAGACATGGTGTGATGGGTTCTCATGTTTTGGTTGATCTGGTGATATGATTTAGAATATTAGATTTCTATGCTAATATCCTCCTTAGATTAGAAACAAAATCATGAATTTTACACGTGTAAAATGAGTTTTTATGTTAATTTTATGAGCAATTTTAACATAAATAAGAGACTAAACAACAACATAAACATGTATAGAACATCACCAAAAACACATCACAACACAAACATGATAAATAAGTTCACCCCTCTTGGGCTACATCTCCTTGGTCCAGATTTCAATGGCTTGGGCCTCTCTATTATGCTCAAAAGTGTAAAAACATATGTTTATAATGCTCAAATGCTTCTAAAAGCTTCTCCAATGAGTCCATCATGACCAAAAATGGCTACCAAGCCTCTTTTTGCATCCAATTTGGTCGAAAACTGGAGAAGTGATGACCTCTCCTAGTTTCTCCACTATTCACTCTACAATTTGCACCAAATCCGGCATCATCCTACAAATTCGCCCCATTTTTCGCTAACGAAGCAACAAATTCCCCAGATTTTGGGTGGATTTGTAGGACCCTTATTTTTTTTGTTCATGCCTTACAACCAAAATCTGGGTCATGTGGGGGCCATGCACCCAGGGGCTAGCCCCCAGCGCTGGCCCCCCTCCCTTCAGCTTTCATAGTTAAGGCTAGCAGTTTGAGGAATAGTGTTCACATAGGTGCCTGGATATGCATTTAATTTGGCATTCGGTAGTATGGTTACATCAAATGGTCAGTTGAGCATTATGTGTTCACATGGGGGGGCATTAAGTCCATTTTAAAGCAAACCTCCAACCCATAGATGTTAAGTGATAATGCGTAGGTGAATTGGAAACTCATTGCACTATGTTATGGGAGTTTGCCAGGTTGAGCCTGTCCTCTTCCCTGTCCTCCATGCCTAAATTTTAATTGGTCATTAGGAGGACTCGTGGTGGCCTCCAGCTTAGCCACATGTCACCTCTTGATTGGACCAAATCCAAAACGCATTGACCAATAGGACATCGTCAACTCAAAAGAATATTTTGGGAATATTTCTAGAATAGTCCTCTTGCCACCTAGGTTGTACGGATGCCCAGTCAGCATCCCAATCAGCCACTTGCAAAATGTTTCCTTGTTTGACAAAGTGAATAGATCGTGTTTCTAGGAGCATATGATGTCCATTTTGCGCGAAACAAGTTGCGTCGAATTCAATATGATGAGCACTACGTGGTTGTTCAGTTTCCACACCATTCTAACAACTTTAATTTTTGGGCATACTTTTGAACCTCTAATTAGTCCTCCCCACTGGAAGCCTTTTGGACCCCAAAAGATCACTTTCAGTTGTCAAGCAGGTGAGGTTACAGTTCCCTCACCTTTCCAATCTCTATCCATTTGACTTTTAAGGTATTTGTACCCTTGAGCCCCACTCAAAGATAATCGACACTTCCCCTTTTTGATGTCCTTGTTCTTCTGTTAAGTATAGTGTCTTGCTAAATCTCATCAAGGAATTCTAGAGAAAAGTCTTCAATAGATGGAATTTGAACATTCTCTCCTTGATCTTCAATCAAAGGAGGTTCATACAACCTTAAATTCTCAACATTAACAACAACATAAATTTGCATATATGAATGCAAATCCAACCTGAAGGCATTGTTACCAATATTTTCCAAAATTATGAATGGACCATATATAATTGGTTTTATATTTTTACCTTCTCCTTGGAGCCTCTATTTGCTAATTTGAACCCAAACTTCATCACTGACTTGGAACTTGTGATCTTAATGATGCTTGTCATGCCTTGCTTTATACTTGCCTTAGCTCTTTTCAAGCTTTCTTTGAACTTTTCGGTGTACTAATTGGATTCTTTCAATTAATTTTCTTTCTTTGTCTATGTTGATATGACCATCAATAACAACACCTTTTCCAAAAATAAAATCCAAAGGAGATTTAGGCAAGTATCCCAAACATGCCTCAAATGGCGATGTTTGAGTTGAAGAGTGCTTGGCCGAGTTATAAGCATGTTGAATATAGTGAAAAAGTTCATCCCATAACTTAGGATGCTTGTTGCATTACCCATGAAGAAGATGTATCACTAATTTTTTTACCACCTATGTTTGATCATCTGTTTGTGGATGAAAATTAGTGCTCTTTTCAGTTTGTTGTCCATGAATCCCCACAAGTTTGATAAAAAATTCCCAACAAAGCGAGAATATTTATCACTAACAATAGATGTGGGCAATCCAAAACGCATTCATGCATTCTGAAAGAATAACTAAGAAGTCTTTTCAATTGTAACATGATTTTTACATGGAATCGAAAAACACATTTTGCTTAACCTATCTACAATTACATACAAATAATCATGACCTCTTTTTGACAATTGAAGACCTCCTACAAAATCCATAGAAACACTCTCCCATGGTCGTGAAGGAACCGTAAGTGGTGTGTACAACCATAACTTCCTATTTCTAGGCTTATTGATTTCACATGATGAACATCCCTTAATAAAAAGAGACACACTTTCAAGCATATGAGGCCAATAACAATATGTCTGTAGATGTTCCACCGTCTTACTTACACCGAAATGACCAGCAATAATAAAAGTATGTGCCTCTCTTATAATGTTAACTCTTTCTCCCTCTCGAATACAAAGATTGCTAAGATGGTACAACAAGTTATCATGCAAATGATAATCCAATTCCTCTACTTGGTTACCTTGACTCAAACTTGCATATACGTCTTGAAAGTCATTATCTAAAGCATATTGCTCAACATAACTTTCATGTAAAAAGAAATTATTCTTAAGTAGTTGCACTAACAATAGGCCTAGAAAGCATATCAGTAACTTTATTGTAGATACCTTTCTTATACCTGATTACCAAGTGGAATTGTTGAAGAAAACCATCCATCGGAAGTTCCTTGATTGCTGCAAATTTGATTGAGATTGCAAGTATTGCAATGGTTGATGATTAGTGTGAATTATTGTTTCCTTACCCATTAAGTAGTGTTTCCAATTTTTCACACTTTGCACCAATGCATACAATTCATTTTCATATGTAGGATAGTTAATCACTGCATCATTAAAAGTTTCTGAACGAAAACAAATAGGCTTACCATGTTGCATAAGGGCTGCACCCATGGCTAGTCACTAGGCTTAGTGTGAATCTCAAATGATTGTTTCAAGTCTGGAAGTGCAAGTACTAGAGCTAAACTGATATTTTCCTTTAATGCATGGAAGGCATTTTGTTGTTTTCCTCCCCACTAAAAAACATTTTTCACACTTGTCAATGCATGCAAAGGAGTTTCTATAAGAGAAAAATTAGCAATGAATTTCCTCCAATATGGGGTTGCTCCCAAAAAACTTCTTACCTCAGTAACTGTCTTGGGCGTTGGCCAATTTTAAATGACATCAACCTTGGAAGGATCTATTTTCAACTCACCTCCTCTAACAATATGACCCAATTAAACTAAATAATTTTTTCCAAACTTACACTTTGTCATTTTAAGATACAACTGTTCTTTTTTCAAGACATCAAGTACTTTTATTACATACATTACATGTTCATCATGAGATTTATTGAAAATTAAGATGTCATCTAAGTAGACTATAACAAACTCATGAAGAAATGGCCTCAACACATCATTCATCACATACTTGAATGTAGCAAGAGCATTATATAAACCAAAAGGCATAACTAGCCATTCAAACAAACCTTGTTTTGTTTTGAATGCTTTCTTCCAAATGTCTCCTTAAGCTATTCTAATTTGATGGTAGCCACTCCTTAAGTCCAACTTAGTAAAATACTTTGCATCTTTCAATGGATCAAATAAATCACCTATTCTAGGTAGTGGGTAATGGTTCTTTAACATAATTGTTTTCAATGCACGAAAGTCCACACACATGCGCCTTGTTCCATCCTTCTTTGGCACCGAGACAATAGGTGAACCACATGGAAAGGAAGATGGTCTAATGATCCCTTTATTTAAAAACTCTTCAATTTTCTTCTTAATTTCTACACTTTCCATCACTGACATCCCATACATTCCAATGTTAAGAAGAGGACAATCTTGCTACAACTGTATCTCATGTTGGATTCCTCTCTTGGGAGGTAATCCCTTTGGTTCCTGAAACATCTCATCATGTTGGTTAACTACATCAACCAACTTATATTTCAATTTTGAATCACAACCTTTAAAAGCTTCATTATCAACATCATTCTTGGGTTTAATCATTAGAAGCACAAAAATTTTCCTTGAATTAACTAGTCTTTTCATCTGCCCTGCACTAACAAGTGAAAGATTTAATTTCTTGCTATGAGGTCTCGCGATATATTCTACTCCATATTTGAACAAATGATACTTGTTTTCATGTTTATGGAATATAGATTTTCTGTCATAAAGGTATGAGCTACCCAAAACTATGCTAGATATATCTAATGACACAACATCAAGCTCCACTTCATCTATGAAATTTGCAGTAATGGTGAATTTCTATTTACACTTTCTAGTAACCTGTAATTGTACATTGTCACACACCGATCCTAGTGGATATGGTTTATGATATGGAATGGTTTCCAAGTTTAAACTTTTGACAATGTTTTCAGAGATAAGATTCGCTTGAGAGCCACTATCAAAAAATGTATAAATCTTGTTACGTTTTGAGATCACTCTTATGTGAAAAAGTTCTATTATCCTCTTTTCATTTGGAGTTTCATTTTGTGAGTTTGAAGAACTAGTGCTAGAAATTGATTCTTTTCCTTTTATACCCATGGCTATGATTTTTTTTCATCACCTGAGTCGGATCCCAAATCATGTTGAGTGGTTGCAGTTGTCTTTTGTTTTCCCTTGTTGTTGAAATTTTTTGGTTCATTTCAGGATGAAGCTTCCAACAATGAGCTTCATTGTGACCCTCTTTGGAACAATGTTTTCATGTTAATTTATCTCCTCCTTTTTTGATAGATGCATTTTTATTTCCCTTCCCTTTGAAACCCTTTTCTTTTCCTTTACTCTTAAATGGCTTTCACTACCTTCTTATGGAGCGTTTTTCCCTCTTGCTTCAATATGAGTGGTTTGCACACATACATCATCTAGATTATTGGGATTAAACATTAAGATAGTATGCCTAAGATAACTGTGTAAACCCCTATGTACTTCAGCAAGGTGTCTTGTGATTACGAATCTACACCTAACATTAAAGACCGTTTTCTGAATTCTTGGGTGTAATCTTACAGATTTTGACCTTTAAGTTGTCTAAAGTTCTGTCGATTCGTGATGGCTTTCTACATATAAGCTATAGGGTAGAATTTTATTTTTATTTAGAAAATGAAATCAATCCAAGAAATCAAGATCTTACCATGATTTTTATCTCCTCTTGGGTTTTTGATTACCACCATACTAGTGTTGCACCCTCCATTCTCAAGGAAGCTAACTGAATCTTTATGTCATCCTCTTGAAGCTTTTGAATTCTGCAATAGACCTCCAATTGATGAATCCATTTATTAAGCTTCTGTGCATTCACTTCACCATTATACATGGGCAACTCAAATTTAACATCAAGTTTTAAAAAAGGTGATTTTCCAGTTCCTTTTGAAGTATGATGATGAGTATGAGTAAGGGTTGTGTTAGTGGAAGAAGGTGAAGATTCTTATGAAGAAAAAGATAAAGAAGATGGTGGAGAGGGTGGAGGTTTCTCTCCATTTCCATTTCCATTACCTACTTTTTGATTACCTCCTCCTGAAGAGCCTTTTCCTTTGGGAGGTTTGGAACTTTCCCCTTGCAACTTGGTATTCCTCTCTTCATAGAGGACCTTCACCATCTCTGTCATATCAAAGAATGCCTTTCTGATAGTCTTCTCATCTTTTTCATGTTTGTAGGTTCTCCTTCATGAGACATGCTCTTTGGAGTCTCAACTGCAACTTGAGGTTGAACTGGTGTTGGATATTGTGGCAACCTTGCCCCCTTCCCCTTGACCCACTTTCAAGGCTTACAACCAACTTCCGTTATCCTCCCTTGTAAGCATGACATAAACTTGCAAACAATTAAATCCTTATTTCAAAAAGAAAATGTAGAGCTCTAATACCAAAATGATCTGATTTAGAATATTATATTGATGTGTTAAGATCCTGCTCATATTAGAAACAAAATGCTTTCATTGTACTTAAGGATTCATGAATTTTGCATGTGTAAAATGGGTTTTTTATGTTAATTTTATGAGCAATTTTAAATAAATAAGAGACTGAAAAAAAACATAAACATGTATAGAAAATCACCAAAAACACATCACAACAGGAACATGGTAAAGGAGTTCACCCCTCCTAGGCTACGTCTCCTTGGTCCAACTTCCAACGGCTTGGGCCTCTCTATTATGCTCAAAAGTGTACAAATATGGGTTTAAAATTCTCAAATTTTTCTGAAACCTACTCCAGTGAGTCCATCATGTCCAAAAATGGCTACCTAACCTCTTTTTGCATCCAATTTTGTCAAAAACTGGAGAATTTATGACCTCTCCTAGTTTCTCCACTATTCACTCTACAATTTGCACCAAATCTGGCATCATCCTACAAAATCACCCCATTTTCTGCTAATGGAGCAAGAAATTCCCTAGATTTTGGGTGGACTTGTAGGACCATTAATTTTTTCACTGAGGCCTTAGAACCAAAATTTGGGTCATATGGGGGCCATGAGCCCAGGGGATAGCCCCCCTCCCTCTGGTGGTCACAGTTAAGGCTAGCGGTTTGAGGCATAGTGTTCACATAGGCACTTAGACTGATAGTTAGGTTGGTGGTTGGTGGTGCAGTTACATCAAATGGTTAGGTGAGAGGTTATGTGATCACATGGGGGTGGGGGGGCGGTTATGTCTACCCACCCCCCAACCTTGGTGGAAATCCATGTTAAAACAAACCTGCAACCCATACATGTTAAGTGAAAATGCATAGGTGGATTGGAAACTTGTTGCACTATATTGTAGGAGGTCACGGGGTTGAGCCCGACCTCCACCCTGTCCACTATGGAAAAATTTTAATCGGTCATTAGGAGGACACGTGGTAGCCTCCAGATTAGCCATGTGTCACCTCCTAATTGGCCCAAACCCAAAACACATGGATAAATAAGACATCACCAACTCAATAGAATATTTAGAGAATATTTCTTAGAATATTATGGGAATATTCCTCTTGCCACCTAGGTGGTACGGATTCCTAGTCAGCATCCCAATCAGCCACTTGCAAAAATTTTCCCTGTTTGACAAAGTGAAAAGATTGTGTTTCTGGGAGCATATGGTGTCCATTTTGTACGAAACGAGTTGCGCCATATTCAGGATGATGAGTAATATGTGGTATTTCAAGTTTCATACCATTATGATAACTTTTATTTTTTAGCATAATTTTTAGCACTTGATCATCTGAATTGTTGGATGGATTCAATATGGATGTCAGGTCATGATGGAATCAAACCAACAATCTCCTGCTTGTAAAGTAGGTGCTCTTCCATTGAGCTAGCACCCTTTAAAGAATTAGACTTTGAAACTTCATAAATTGTAAATTCTACAACTTTCAATAAATTATAGTTTCGGCAATATTTTATTAAACAAGCAAAGCAACATTGAAGCTATAGGTCCCTACCTAATGGTTATCAAAGTTATGAAAAGTGGGTGAAGGGGAAAATAGTTATGTATAAGTGAGTAAATATGTTCAATTGAATACTCAATTAAAAGTGAAACTCTGAAGACATTTATAACCTATAAATGGCCTATAAATAGCAACTGCACCAAATATTGCAAAGGAAATGTCATAAGTGGATATCATATGGAAGAAGAACATTGATGAAGATAGATGCAATATGTTATAGGTTGAGTGAAATAAAAATCTCAATGTTGTTGTTTGGTGTTTAGATATCTGAATGATATCTAAACTTCTACGCAACTCTAACACAGATCTCTAGAAACCATGAACAACATATAATAATAAAAAAACTTATATATATTTCCCCTTCACATAAACCAACATGCAATTTGGAATTTCACAAGCCTTCACTCAAAACATGACAACAACCAACAAATAAAAAAAATTGACTTGGACAGAAAGCAATAGCTTCAACTTCATTCTTGAGCTGCCTCTGTTTATTTGAATTTGACTTGTGACATTCTTTATCTAACAAGGAATCAAAATCATCACTAGTATTAAATTCATCCAACACAGACTTTGGAGACCCCACTAACATCTGTTTTTTTGTTTCCATGCCTGAAAACCATGGAGATCCATGTCGATAGTAGAATAAGATGTGCGTCTGCTACTCAAGAACACATTTCTTATTAACCATTGTTACATGTCAAAAACCAAAGAGACAACACAATATCAGCGTACACAAAATCCCCTACTGAAATATAAGCATAACTTAGCTAACAAGTCTAAAATATGTTCTTAATCAATAAGGTTTGTATTTGGAAATCACTTCTGCCTATTTATCCAGGCAATTATATCATAGCATATGTCACACAGTAGCAATCTACAATACCTAAAGTAAAAAGACAAATTTGCTCAAGAAAATAGATTTAGAAAAGAGCTTTGAAAACTATATGTTTGTCATCAAGGCTTTAATTAGTTTAACAACAAACTAGAAACAAACAGGACAATGGCCAAAGTTGTTATTCATACAAATAAAGCTAGAGTCATTATTTCCCTTGCAGATAACTGAAATTTAAGTAGTGGTCTAACAGTTATAGCTTATTTGCAGGGAATACTTGTCAATACCGTCATTTTTTTCCACAGTCTGTTGCGTCTCTAGATCCATATTAGATAGCTTGTTATTCTCAAGTTCTACCTTTCAAATATTGATTTCTGGCTCACCCTTTAAAACACAATTCTACCACTCCATTTTATTTTGTTTTGTCAAGAGAATTGGTAGGACCTTCCCATCCTCTGTTTTACATCAATCAATAACCATCCATCAATTATATAAATAATAACAAATACAAAACAAAGGCCAACGATGTGCTTGTTGTATACCTATGTTCTAGGAATAATATGACCTTATTGGTGCAAAGAACTCACCTTGAAAAAATAACATCCACGTGGAATTTACAAAACTTTTTGAAATCAAGCTCCAAGTAAACCAATCAAAATATGAACATCCTTTTAATCAATAAAATCTCTAAATTAAAATAAAAGTGGCCTAGAATTGAATGTTATATCAACCATGTCAAGTAAATAACATTGGGTGAGAAATACAAGCCATGCATATTGGATTATTGAAATAATTGATTCAATAAAGCTCAAAATCAAATAGATAACTTACAACTAAGAAACACAAATAAATGACTTACAACTAAGACATGAGGTTTCCCTTTCAACCCTATCGTTAAATAACTCTTCTTTATGTCACAGACCATTAAACTTTTTCTGATGCCAAGTGGAAGTGGTATTGTAACATTAACCTCTGATAGAGTCTGTGTCCACAATTACTTCTCAAGATCCACTCCATTACCAACATTTGGGGCTAGATAACATGCAAAAACCATCAACATGAAAATGAAATCTACATCCTTGTAAAAATATGGGAGGAAAAAAAATCCACAAATTGAAACATATTGTAGGATAACTCATTCCTAGAACATGATTATCTTGTCATGAGCAATAAAAAAAAAATCAGGAGAAATGTAATTTCTGCAACATTTTGACAATCATTTCTTTTTGCATATTCTATGAGAAATTGATGAAAAAAGTCAGCCAAAGCTTGTCAACATCAGGATTATAGTAAAACATATACGAACCGCTCCAACACATATATAATCCTAAACATAAGTATTTATACATAGAAGTATTTATTGAGGACATTGTATTTTGTGAAAATATGGAAGTCAAATCTTTGAAATAACGCATTTTATGGTACGACTGCCTTACGAAGTCCATTCATTCGAGTATTTATGAAGTCAATTCAAGAATTTCTTCAAAGTTCAAAGCTCAAAAAATTAACATGTAGCCTAAAAGAACTCAAATTCAAAAAGGAGATAACCCAAAGTTGTAGAGTATATATCTCACATTTATATATCCTAATTTCCAGACATTGAAATGACACTTTTTAGTATACTATTTTGAATTCAGCCCAAAATGCTAGAACAAAATATTGATGGTTATTTCTGTTAAAAATTAAAACTACGACCAAATTCCACTTTGAATAGGTCCTTTGTGGAATATAATTGTGGCATTGAATTCCTCTTTTCAAGATGACCAAAATTGATCTAAAGATCCTCAAATTTGGACAAGTAGAAGTAGAATTTTGAATTTATGTTTCTCATGTAAACTATTTAGGTCGGCCTTAACTATATGTCGAATTAAGAAGATAAAAAGTCACACCCACTCAAATCCACTGAATTGTATATATAGGGGAGCATTCTCTCTCATTTGGGACACATCAATCAAAAGAAAAAGATCTCTCACTGGCGGCAAAGATTAAGGAAGATAAATTTTGGTTATGGTTGGCACTGTTTTGGTTAGGGCTTTGCCATAACAGGTCTAAGTTTGGAAGTAGTGCTTCACTATGGTTAAGGACAATCTTATATATGGGTTGTGACTTGTTTCATATGGTACTTATTCCTATATTTTGGCAGCAGCTTGAAGATATTCTCATAGCTTGACTGCAAGCCTTGAATCACTTGCCTAGGAAGCTGAAATACAACTGAAAGTCGTTGACCTTATATGACAATATTCGAGTGCTTGTTGAGGATGACATGGAAACTTAAAAACATGCTAGGACTACTACAAATAATAGATCCCTTGTAAGAAGAAAAAGGTCACACTCTTTGTAGATATTCAAGGGCTGGAGCAGCATGCTTTAGAAGTCATAACCCAGAACCACAAGGATAATATCAACGGTGTCCTTAATGTGGTCATAAACCATCTCCTTAAGCCAGTGAAAGAGAGCATCATCTGAAATAAGGAAGGCTGCAATAAGACGATTTGATCAACGGTTTTCCCCATCTTGGGTTTTTTTCTCTAGCTTGAGCCATATTCTCATGTCTTTCTGTCTTGGCTTGTCTTCTACATCTATCATTTATGTTCTTTCATTAGTTACTATTATATAATGTCTAATGTGATTGGTAAATGGATTAATGGGCATATGGTTGAATGAAGTATCTAACCTGCAAAGAACATGTTGTGAATTACTATACTGGAGCATATTTGGAGGCTAGTTTGACCCTCCCTTTTGATGCCACGGCCTGGCAAATGATGGCTTGAACTTCTAAGAAAAAATTGGCACTAGACAGGTCAGTGAAAATCTGGGTGAAACTACCCACAAAAATGCCTTCAACTTATTGATAATAACTGGTATAACCTACTCAAGTGATCCCAAAGTCTGGAAATGAGTGAATCAGACCCCTTTTTCCTTCATGAACTACAGATGGAAAATATGACCTCCAAAAATCCCACGGTCGCTAGTGGTACCCATGACATGGAAATGAGATGAATCTTTAGCGATAAATACCAGTGAAATATCTGAGTGGTCATTTTTCTTCTAATCAACTATGGTGGTTTTGTTTCACCACCGAAACTAATTCATTCAAAGGTTTCACCCTTAGAACTCAAAAGCCACAAGAGCTCTCCAAATTGTTATGAGAAAATGATTGTGCATGCCCAAAGAGTGAGCTTCATCTCTCTTTTCTCATAAAAAAGAGTGAGCTTCATCTGTCTTTTATCATCAAAACTCCATTGGTGTCTTTTTATATCCTTTTTTCCCTGTGTGTGATCATTCAGAGAGGAACATTACACTTGCACAAATATTGACTCCTTTGAAAATCATGATACAGGTGGGGTTGGCCATAAACATCCGTGGATGGGTTAACAGTTAAAATTGGCAACTAGGGCCAAACTCGACGTGGGTCTCCTTATTTATGGCAGATGATATTTTTCTTGGATTCCTCTCGTCGAGAGGTGTATTTTTTATCTAAAGATCATCCAATTCCGACATGTATTCATGGCGATATGAATTTATTTGTGTTACTTGAAAATTTGGCAAGGTCGGCCAACAACCAAATTGCCCCAACTTATCGTCAATGTTTCATTATAAATAGAAGAGGTATTCAAGTCATTTTTAACACGCACTTCTCCTAACATCTCTCTCCACTCGTTTGGGTTTGGTGGCTAGATAGATCAAGAGGGAGAAGTCCTAGACACAATGGAGGAAGGGTTCTATATGCAGTTGATGGAGGAAGCCTAGCCACTATTCAAAAGGGATATCTAGCCATGCCCTAAGGATGTATGGTCATCGTATTAGAGGTGTCGTAATGCCCTCATAGAAATCCTTAGTACACAAGCGCAGGAGACCAAATCAATAGCCCTAATCCACTATAAAGAGAGACCAATACGCAGTCTTGGGAGGCTCCTATTGACTGTCATGAAAAGGCCTTATACACAGCTCTCCTAGCCGTAGTTTGTGAGGCCCTAATCAACAACATATGAAGGCTTAAAGCTACAATTAGAGGAGCCCTTATCATAGCTTGAAGGGGACCCCTAGACGCAGCTATAAGTGTGGACCTAGCCACAACAAAAGGAGTACTAGAGCAGTGTGAAGGTTCTGTGTTAATACCACATTGTTGTAGGTGACAGTTTGGTCTCATTCAAGGTTGTTTAGGCATGATAAGGTTGGTCTTGAGATCGATTTGTACGGAAATAGAAGACACTAAAAGGAGGAGCAAGAAACTATTATTTAAGGTTTGACTGGGTCACTGTTTGAAGGGATCAAAGTTACAATCCATTGTTGGGCTAGGCCACAGGCCATAACCAATAGTTGGAGACCTTTTTAGGAGCTGCATTCAAAAGGTAAGTAGCCCTATAAGGTAGTGTATGGTTGGAGGGATTGTATGAAGGCCATTCGTAGTCAATAGGTGGATTGTGGGGTGTGTTTAAGGTGTTGTGGCACTCAGAGCTTGTGCCCTAACCAGTGACCAAGTCTTCCATGAAATGCACCAGTCCTTGTAGAATATGAAAAGTGCCAGATTAGTAGCCTTATCATGATCAATGAAGAAACAAAGGAAGGAGAGTGTTATTGAAGGAAAGCCTCAATATTCTAGGTAATTGGTTGAGTTGTTCTAGGAATATCATATGTTGCATATCTTCAATCCTTGGTATCAAAATTTCAACCTCATTGCATCATTGTCACGGAGAAGATTTTTGATCTCCTATTTGGCATGTCAAGTATTGGCTTCAAATCATTGTCCTATATATCTTTCTCTCTGCTAAACTATTGAAGAATATAAGAAGAATTGATCATGGGTTTCCCCACATTGGGGTTTGTCCCTGGTTGGTGCCACATCTTGTGTCCTCCTGTCTTGGTGTGTCTTCTACTATTTATGTTTATGTTCTATATACACTCTACTATCATGCTAATGTGATTGCTAATTTGAATATTGACATTGGGCTAATATGAAAAATTGAAGTAAATTGCTCTAAGCATAGAACATACCTAAATTTAAAATGGTATCAAAGCCGAGGTGAAGACAAATCCCAAGCAAGAGTGTAAGAGAAATCACTAAAGATAGTTGGAAAGGGAAAAATTCTCAATGGGTTCCTCATCCCACTTCTCGGTTGAAGACAAGCTCCGTGAAAAGTCAAACTATCATGGATGGAAGATATCTCTTGATTTGATATTGGAAGATCAAGAAGTCTTAGATTACGTGAAGGGTAAAATCCTTGAGCCTTCATCAAATGCACCAGCTACTCCAAAGAACAAGTACACCAAGGGTGAATTCAAAGCAAAGAAGATTATCAAAGATTCCATTGATAAGCTTTTGGTGGCCTACATCTCCAATCTAAACGCCTCCAAGGATATCTACAACAGATTGGTAAGCATGTTCAAGGTTAGCGATTCAAATCAAATTTTATTTCTCAAAAATAAGCTGAAGGATATTAAGAAGTGTAAAGACGAGGATATTAAATCATACTTCTTAAGGATCTATGAGATCAAGAATGATCTTATATCAATTGTAGAAATCATATTGTATTAATTCCATCTGCAGTTTGTGTAAGAAAAAGAGGGCTAGTAGTTGTTGCTAAATAAATACCAAGGCAACATAGGAAAACAGATGAATTGTTTGAGCATTTATCTACAAATTTCTTGAGAATGACAGAGCTCATGGAGGCATGGGTATAATCAAGATGGCAAGGAAAAAAGGAAAGTAAATACAAGTATGAAGATGATGATATAAGCAGAACTAAAGACTTAGTGGTGTATACCAAGGCAGGCATAGAGGAAGACTTTAAGACTTCCAAAGATCAAGGAGCTTTCGAAATTACATCTGAAGGGAGCCAGAACAAAAGTGATGAATCAAAGGATACAGGGAAGGATATGAAGATCAGTTTCCCAGAAATCATCCTCAGGGAATTGATGAAAATGATTATTTGATAGGTAACAGAGGGCTAGAGAAGTCCAAGCCTAGCTAAGAAGATTATGGTGACACTGGTCATTCTATAAATAATGTTGGTGTAGTATCAATAAGAATTATTCTACCACTATCAAGGAACAACAAGCTGAGTTTTCCATCAAACGACTTGGAGTCTTGTTAGAACACATTGGACCTGAAGAGAAGCTATTTGAGAGGGATAATCCCACTATCCCTAGTACTCATAAAGAAAATATTACTGATCCAACACAGAGTAGTAGGACCTTGGTTTATTTCCATGCGTGATTACTTTACAAGGAAGAAACATTAAATTTTCCCAAAGTTCAAACAAGGATCAAATTATGAAGGAGACTCTTTTCAACTCTTGTAAAATGGAAGGTATTGAATTGGGGGATATGTATCATCATCAAAATAGCAACAAAAATACCTACACTCAGTTACCCAACAAAATAATTATAGTTTTTGGTTGAGGTAAGGGGATAATACACTATAAATGGTGCAGTTCCTTCAAGAATGGCCTAATTGAGAAAATGGGTCATTGGCATACTTTCAATGAAGAAGCTGCAAAACCATGTCCTCCACTCTTTGTTAAGGAAACTTGCAGGCCAGAGGGTATTAAAACTATAAATCTGTAAATATTGTTAAAGGAAGGTGTGCCTAGTACCTTTTGGCCCTTCTTAAATGAATCTAATTATCAGTCAACTAACAATCTGTCTCTTTTTGAGGCTTTGCATATTTTGGAATGAACACCTCGAAAAACCATGAAGGAATTAGGTGTGACGACTTCAGTAATACAGCCAGGTGCATTTATTTTAGATTTCCTTCCTAAATGTGCACTAATTGTTGATATGACATTTACACTGAAGAAGATTATTGGCACTATTGGAAAGGTCAAAGAATCAAATTCCAGCAGAGCTAAATTCTTGTTACATAATCTACATGTATCAGCTTTTGTGGATAGGTTGCATTCAATCTCTTCAGGGTTTTCCCTGCTCAATGGAGTCATTCAATAAGAACTTACAATCTATACCCTTGGAGATTTAGTTGCACATTTTCTTATAATGAAGCCAAATGGTGATCTTTCTTACTGTAAAGTTATTTCTCCCTACAGAATTTGCAAGGCTCTATTTGTAGAATGCCTTTTGAGGCATTGGGCTTGCCACCCATTGAGAAGTAATGGAGATGCTATAGAAGAATTGTTGGCTTGTCGAAAAATTGATGTTAAGGGATTTTCAGGCTCTTCAAATACTCATCTGGTACCCTTGATGGGGAACAGGAAACTTTATCAAATTTACAAAGTTATCAAAAGGCTACAAGATGAGATTGAAGGACCTCCAAAATTGTGCTTGTTGTGGGAAGCTTCAAGGGTGTAAAATATAAGTAAGGCTAATACAGTACTCAATTGATTGGAACTTATAATTAAAAGGCATTTCTCTTTCAATATGGAATCTCAGAATGTTGTATTTTCCTTCTCGTTGTATAGTGAGGTTATTGAATTTGCTTATTATAGAGACACCATGGTCCACACAGTTGTACGTGCTTTGACACTTGCTATATATAGAGGCGATGAAAGTGTCAAAAAGTTTATCACAAGCCACACAATGTTATTATACTCAGATTTGGTGAAATTCCTCAAGGAGAAAAGCTTGAAATTAGATATTCTTGTTGTTCATGCAGTACAGGTTGATGATGTTTCTGATATTACAACAACATTATTTTCTATAGTTGAAGAAATCAGAGATGACCTTTATTACTGCAGTGACATAATTTGTGCCAGTATTTCTGATTTGAGTATACCGATGACACATAATTTTCTTCATTTATTGGTTTTGCAATATTTTCTACCATCCCTTAATTTATCTCTTCCCAAGATGAGCACTCTTACATCACTGTATATAACGTATTGTCTTTTACAAATGGTCAATAACAAAGATTTGGTGAATAGTATTGTTACTACTTTTCTGTGCCCACAAACATTTGCCACTACAACCTTCAACCTTGAGTGCAATGGTCATTTATTTGTTGGAGACTTGCTAAATTACAGCACAAAGGTAGTTGCAGGATCTAGAATATCTATGGTCAACACTAGTATTTGAACTGAAGAGCAGAAAAGTCCACGAATTTATCAATTTTGGGTCATTTGGAGCTGGAGAGAGAGTATTGAAGCAGTGTTAAGAATTTTGGGTGCACTTGGACAGTTTGTGGGGGTATTTTATATATCATATCAGCATCAAAGGAAGGGCCACGAGCTTCCCATATGCTGGATTACAAATCTATTAAGTATGGACCACTGAAATCGTAGTACCTTGAGGGAAGAACACATAAAATATTTCCTTGCTGAATTTTATGATGTATTGTTGGTCACATTCCTTCTTCAACTACCACTCTGGAAGCACACAGTGAGACAAAGGTCACAAGTTTCTTGATTTTCTTATGTCTTTTTGTATTTAGTTGGTTTATGTGAAAGAATCTCCTCTATTTTATTTATCTGTGATGTACCCGCTATATACATATGTAAATTTCTGAACTTTCATAAATCTATTTGAGCGCATGGAGTACTTTATTTTGGTATGCACGTTATCTTTTTATGCACATTTAATTGGGTGAAATTTGTAAAGCCGAACCTACAGCTACACGTGGCTAAATTGTTGCTAGCACACATCACTAAACCTCGCGCACACTCAGAAACCTATTGAAAATTTAAGGCTTTTCCGAAAAGGAACATTACACTTTCCAAAGCTCCCATCATCTACATGCTTGATCTTGTCAAACCGTCTAAAATCAGTCATTGATTCCCTAGTAGGTCTTAGAACATATCCAAGAGATCATTCTCAAGAAAGGAGTTATACTACTTAGTTATGACATCCTTTCGTACCTTCTTAGTAGCTACCCCTAAAAAAGGGAGGTCTATGTCTGAAGAATAGAGGAAAATAGTGCAACATAAGTAGGAAATTTAGTAGTTTGATGAATCACCTAAGATGTGGACATAGATGCCGCCACTTGTTCCTACACACCCGATAATGCTTGAATAAGCCATCTTGACTTTCTGGATACACTAGAATGTAATGAGGTCTCTAATTTTTTTTACTATAATCTTGTTGATCTGACTTTGATTTCTTTTTCAATTTTAGAATTGAATCTGGAACAACAAGCTTTTTGTGTTCATTAATCACTATAAGATGTTTCTATGATTTTGAGGACCATTAATCCTCATCAAAATTCATATCCTTACTCACTAATATGTTCATTTGAACTTGAATTTAGATTCAATAAGCCTTAGATGTATTACTCTGTTCAACGAATATCCCCTTTTTATTCAAGGGTTCAAAGTTTAGCCCTTTTCTTATCATGAATATGAATATAAATTGAACAAACAAAAAGATATGGAAATGTAATACTTGTGGCTTCTCACTAGTAAAATATTTCTTTGGTGTTTTGTTCTTCAAGGTCCTCTGAGGACACTGGTTCAAGATATAGACAACTATGTTGTAAGCTTTGTCTTAAAGACAGATGGGTAAATCCACGTCATGGATCATGGTTTTATCTATCGCAATGATGTATTTGTTACTCTACAACCCATTTTTAGCATCCTCTTGATTCTTGTTTCCTTGCAAAAGGTATCAAAATCCTTGTAGGTGTTCTCTCCCCTAAAACTAAAGCATTTTTACCTTTTCCCCCATTTTATTTCCAACCAATGATTTGAACTCTTTAAACTTACTAGATACTTCATATTTAGTCTTCATAAAATAAATCTTGTTTTGTGAGAGGAATCATCAATAAAGGAAACATAATATAGCTTATCTATGAATGAAGGGGGAGGCATAGGCCCACAAACATCTGATTGCATTAACTTGAGAATATTTCTTGATTTTTCCTCACTATATGGAAAATCAATCTTTGAATTCTTATTGAGTGCACACACTATACACTCTTCAATCTTCTCTACCTTGAAGTTTAGCAATCCATACACCATATCTGTCAAGAGTGGAAGAGCTCCATGGTTCAAGTGACTAAAGTGCTAGTACCACAACTTGCATAGATTTCCACTATCATGCACTAGAGTACATCCTTTGTAGTATTGACAAGAAGCTTGTAAAGGCCTCCTTCCAACACAACTTTAGCTAAGAACCAAGGAAAGTCATGGTTGCAATATCTAATAATGCACTTCTGATCATTGAGCTCAACTATATGCTTCTTATTTGTGATAGATGAGATAGAAATAAGGTTCTTCATTAATTCTAGTATATAAAAAATATATTTCCAATCAAGATTATCCCCTGATGGCATCCTAAAAGAGATGGTTCTAATTTTAATCATATGATATGTAGTATTATCACCCTACTCTACTTGTACAGCCACATCTTATTCTAGAAGCTTTCCGAAAAAAAATTGATTGGTCGCGTGCTAAATTGCTCCATTATCCACATACAAACAACACTAGAAGAGGTATTGGTAGAGAGGCAAACCAAGTTAAGGATGAACAAATAGACTCCAATGATATTGATTCATCTACGAACAAGACAAGGGAAAAGATTGCTACTAATTCTAGAGGTTTAGGGTCACCATTCAAATGTATTGGGTTGAGTTTAGCCCAATAGTTGAATACCAAGAGGGATTAAGAGATGCATGCTTCCAAGCAACATATGTAGCTCAAAAAAAGGAGGTACATGGCTGCTCTTTGGAATGACATTTTGGAATTGCAAACAATATTTTGAAAAGCTAGCAACAAGTTACAAGGTGATCATACTTGTATTAATGATGATACGTGGATTCAAAACCCTTTGAGTGTGTGTAGATGAGACTAGGTGTAAGTCCTAGCTTATTTTGACGCTATAGAATTTCCCCTAATAATTCCATTTCTCAGCCAAAGGATAGTTGTCAGCAACTTTAGGAAAAAACATATCGTAAAATAAGATCAATGATTGAATCTTCCCAACTTTAACTCATGTTACCTTCATACCTTACTTTTGATTTCATGCAAGGCTTAAAAGTTTGGCATATCTATTCAATTAATGTATATTTAGCCTTTTTTAGCCTTTTTTCTCACCCTTTTATGTTTAAAAAAAAACACATGCAGGGTGTCTAGACGTCCCCCTTTTTATGAGGGTCCACCCACAAGCCCAACTTTTTGGGAAGTGTCCTTACACACCAGCAAAACATTGGACTGTGCATTTTATGTATTTTTTACAAAAGAGAGGATGCAAGGAAATGTTTTGCTAGATGGCCCTGAGGCATGTGGTCCTGAGGATGCAAGGAGAATGTCCTGAACCTTGGGAGTATGTCCTTGTGTAACACTAGATATTTCCACAGAAACCTAATAGAGGAGACTTGGGGAGTTAGACTCTATGTCATAACTATTTTCATCTATCCCGAATTGTCCATGTGTGATGAAGGACAAGACCTTTCTAAGCAATTGGGAGGTTATAAATTGTTAAACTCCACTTGAAACCATGCCCAAAAAGTCTTTGAAGATGGGCATGTGTGCTTTGGTTTAACCACTTGACCCATTGTTCAATAAATTAAGATAAGTTTGGTATTGAATATAGAAATTTAAGTTCCACTCTTTCAGTTTTTGTTTTAAGCCTAAGATATTTTAATTTTGACAGAGTCCTACATTTTCATTAAGGAATGTATCAAATACTACCATAAATAACAAAGAGTAAAAACTTTGTAGTAAAAACTAAATTTGGATTCAAAAGCATTATAGAATAAACTAAATTTGGCTTTAACAAGCAAAGCCAGTTCTTGTTGGAAATGATTCAATTCCCCTCGGCTAAGAGGCCATTTTACCATGTGAAAAACTAACCTTACATAGTGTTGCATATCTGGTTGGTTAAATACATTGTGACATACTCTAAACATGTACATGCTTATTGTCTAACGCAATTCCTCACTCTCAATAGAAGCAATCTCTCTTATATGTGATATTAGTCTTCTACAACATAATTACTATGACTCCCATGAATTAACTTATTTCACCTTCAGATAAGTGTAATCTCTCTTACTTGGACATCATTAAAATAACACTTATATCCAAGGTGATTCCTTAGGATACCCCCAAAGATTGATCTCCCAGTCCAAAGTTAGAAGGCATCTTGCTGAGGTGATAGTGGCAAGATCCCTGATTTGCCCAACGTTGGTACCCTGTGAGCCTTGCACTACTTCTTAGAGTCATAGGGTGGGAACTAATACACTACTTCTTAGAGCAGCTAAGTGGGAACTCATCCTCTTCAGATGGAACCATAGAGAGGGAAGTGGAACTACTCACTTCAGATTGCAAATAAAGAATTGGGAAGTTGAACTCAATCACTAAGGATGGGATGAATCAAGATAGATTGTATGAATCACACTAGCCTTCTTAGAAGCTTATAAAGGTTGAACTCAATCAACAACCATAAGGATGGAATAGAACCATAGAGATTGAAACTAGTTCACTATCCTTCACAGATCCATAGTGTGTAGTTTCACTATAGAATGTAGTACAAACAGATAAGACGAGAATGCATGCATAGATTCTGGTAAAGAAATAAAAGCATAGACTCATAGATAAAGAGGAAAGGTTTTTGTCTAATCCTCGACCGAAGGGAGGCACCATATAGAGCAGAAGGTTTCAATTAGAAGGTTTGGAATTGGAAGGGAAGGGATAGTACTAAGTACTAGGTACTATATCGTACTATATATCACTCTATATGAATTATATGCATTCTAATATAATATTTATTTTGAATGGTACCAGGTATAGTGCTAGATATAGTGCCAGGCACAGATAAGAAAGAATTGGAAGGGAAGAGATCAAACGATCTAATAACGAAGTAAAAGTTGGTAATACTACTTCAAGCAAGTAGGAGAATGGTCATAATGGTCCCAACACTCATTGCAAGGAAAAAAAGATGTGGTCAAAGGTTAAATTCTTGGTTTGAGTGCCCTCGCTAAAAGCAGCACACATGGCAATAATGTATGATCTTAAGGAAGAATGATAGTCAACCTTGAGAAGCGCTCCACCCAAATTGAGGTTTTCAATTGCTATATTTGGACATTCTTGAGGAGCACTACAAGGAGAGGAGTACATGTGTTATGTGCACTCTATTGACAAAGAAAACAATCTTGTTTTAAAGGGAGCACTCCTCATAAAGCTAATATTGGAACAAGAAGAAGAAAGAAACAATACCAATATTTTGATATAGGAGACAATAAAGAAGGCAGTGAGTTGGAAACCAAACTTATTAATCTAAAGAATCAAATGATCAATATGTCTCTAAACATGTTGTAGTAGACCATAAGCATGGCAAGGTCAAACAATAACATAACCTCATGGATGAAGTTTGAGACTTGAGCTCTAAATAAGAAGAATCTGAATGAGAAGAGAAGAAAAAGTGGGAAAAGGGGAATACTATAAAAGTCCAAACTCCCATCAGAGAGAAAGCGAAGAGTTACTTCAAGCCTTATGTAGTTGAGATTTTCACCCTTAAATTCAATCAACGGTTACAACAAATTGATGTTTATTTAAGTGTTCATGCAATTAGTGAAGAGAAAAGAATCTCTTTCACTTGGTTGAATTCAGAAGGCCATGCATTAACCTAGTGGCAAAGGTATGTTACAACTCGAATAATTGAGTAGGAACCAATAGTAAATCAATGGGAAACATTAGAGAATCTCATTATGTGGCAGTTTTATCCCAGTGGATATGAGTAAGAAAAAAAGATAAAATGGAATCTCTTTCAACAGAGACAAGGAAAAACCATGCAAGAGTCCACCATTGAGTTTAAAAAATGGGCCATTCAATTGATTATATCTCCCAATAAGAATATTTTTTAAATTCAATATTTGGGAGGACTACATAGTGATATCCAAAGACAACTGATGTTTTGAAAAACAAAGTCCATTGATGAAGCCGGTGTACAAGCAATTGGAGTTTTGATATCAGTGTCCCCTAGTAACCAAACTAATTTAATGGGTCTGGAATATATCTGGTAGACTTCAAAGGGAAAAGAAAAGAAAATAAACAAGCAAGCCCAAATGGCACCCAGAAATAAAGTCATAGAGAACTCTTCAAGTCTAAATGAAACCTACAAATATAGCCATAGAGATTCCCAAACGGTTAAGGGGACGTAGAACAAAAAGTTCCAAAACCCAACTCCTGAGGAAAAATAATCTTGTAAATCTGCGATGTGTATTGTGACCTTGATTTTGTTATGATCTAGGGGTTCTCAAAGCATAGAGGGAGATTATACTTATGTCGAAGAACCATGAAGAACCTAAGGAAGAGCGGTATGTTAGTGACCAACTTCTTATTGCATCTTGTGCTTAAATGGGGCCCAATATGTGGATCATCTATTGTTGCATTGAAACTACTCAAGAAAGGTTTTCTGTGAACTGTTTAAACCCCTGGGAATAAAATGGGTTATGCCTCCCTTTTTCCAAATTATGGCCAATGGGATGTCAAAGTTTGGTGGAATATGGCCCCCATATTTTGTATGGGCTCTTTGGAAGGAAATAAATTGAACAACCGGACAAGAAAACGGAGGAAAACAAATTGGAAAGAAGGAACAAGATTCTAATAAATGAAAATGTGAGCATCGTGTCAAAAAAGGAGAAGGATGATAAACCTTAAATCCTTGAGGGTGTTGTTTTTCCCTATCCTTCCAACTACCTTAAGAGAATTCAGGGGATGGGTTATGGCTAAAGCATTAGACCCCATCGTCCAAAACATTCAAGTGGGAATAGGAGAAATTCACCCCCTACTATTACGAATTATTCCCATACCATAATGACTACTCACTATGAACCTCGCGTAGAGGAGTAGAGCTTTGGCTTAAGGTTGATGTTCATGGTTACTTGGTTCATGGTTAGTGAGGCGCTAGGTTCTTTCATGGTTGATTTCTGAAATAATTACTCTTGGGATCATCCTAGTTGTTGAATATTTATTTACTTTGATGGTTCCTCTCTCTTTCATTGGTTAGGTGTCCTCATAGTCTATCAAGGCTAAAACATAGTTTAGAAGCCTTAGATGATTGATGCCCTAGTTTGATACCTCATCCTTATAAAACCCTAATCTATGATAACCATTTTATTGTGCTTGGATTTGTGCTTGCTAGACTTCACTCTCCTTCCTTGAGTAACCTCCAACCCTGGCCCTAGGTTTGCTTTGACTCCATTTGCCCTATCCCTAGATTAGAGTGAGGCACTAGTCTTACCATAAATTTGATCCTTTTTGCAAAACCCAAATTCTCATCCTAGGTAATGATTTATCTAGGATTTTACCCTAAGCCATAGAAAAACCTTTAAATACTATAAAACCCTAAAATACTCAAATATAGACCTTCTTGACATCGGCGCCTTACCTCCTTGTTTTGCCCTAGCTAGTAGGATAAAGACATTTACTATTTTTATAGGGTTGTATCAGCCTTACTATCAAGGTTTGACTGAGTTTGAGAAAGTTTCAACTGTTGAAATGAATATTTTTCTCCCTAAGTGTTCGCCTTGTATTTATGACTCATTTTGATGGTTGATTTCCTTAATTTGAAGGTAGGAACTTGTTGTTTCTAATCCCCTGATTCAAGTCTTAATGATTCACTCTTACTACTGCAAAAGTACAATTGTACATTTGCCTCCTATTTCTTTTGGTTTGAATTCAAAAAAGTACCCACTTACCTAGGAGAACTAGCCCCAACACCAGTTTCAATCTGCTGCTAATATAATTGATTAATTTGTTGATATATAGCTTGTGTAATTGAATATATATTGTCGAGATCTCTCTCTCTCTCTCTCTCTCTCTCTATCTATCTCTCTCTCTCTATCTATATATATAAATATATATATATATATATATATATATCGGTTGACTAAAAACAAAATGTTGGTATGACATGATATAAGTGTTGGTGTGATCCTGATAGATAGTATTTTGTTTATGATGTATGACAACACTTGTTAAGGGAATAATATTATTACAAAGGGATTATACAATTACATATTGTTGCACATCTGTTTGGTTAAATACATTGTGGCATAATCTAAATGTGTACATGCTTACTATCTTATACAAGTAATCACTCTAAATAGAAGCAGTCTCTTTTCTATGTGATACTAGTCTTCTACAACATAACTACTATGACTCCCTTGATTTAACATATTTCACCTTAACATTGAGTGTAATCTCTCTTGTACTTGGAAATCATTAAAAGAACACTTATATCCAAAGTGATTCCTTGGAATACCCCAAAAGACTTATCTCCCGGTCCAAAGTTAGAGGGCATCTTGCTGAGGTGACAGTGGCAAGATCCCTGAGTTGCCCAAATTTGGAACCCTATGAGACTTGCACTACTTCTTAGAGCCATAGAGTTGGAAGTAACACACTACTTAGAGAAGCTAAATGGGAACTCATCCTCTTAAGATGGAACCATAGAGAGGGAAGTGGAACTACTCACTTCAGATTGCAAAGAAAGAAGTGGGAAGTTGAACTCAATCATTAAGGATGGGATGAATTAAGATAGATTGCATGCAAAGGAAGAAGTGGAACTCAACCACACTAGCCTTCTTAGAAGCTTAGAAAGGTTGAACTCATTCAGTAGCCATAGGGATGGAACAAAACCATAGAGATTGGAACTAGCTCACCAGCCTTCGTAGAGCCATAATGTGTGGCTTCTGTTGGAAATAATATTGAGAGGGGGGGTGAATTAGTATTATCTAATCAAACAAATTTTCATTTTCATACTCAGATATATATATATCTGAGTATGAATATATATATATATTATATATATATATATACGCTACTTCAGTTATGGGAACCCACGTATATACGCAATTGTGTCTAAAGCAACTAGCGTATATCCAGTAAAATCATGATTAAGTTAATCCATTAAATGTTGATCTTTAATCAGTGCATCAGAACTTCATTAACCATAAGAACAGTAAACAGGTGCAGTAAAACAAAACAGATCTTCACACACATGTGGGTGAAAACCACCTGCTGCAATTCGTCTCTATCTTCCTTTTATAAGAAACTTCTTTTTACAATAATTTTGTATCGGTGCAGTTTTATACCAATACACAGGCTTCCACCTACAGAACGCTACAACCTTCTCTCATTCTCCAACTTCTCCTAGAAGGGAGTTACAACCCCCTTAGCTCTTGTATTAGCTGATCTGATTATACGCAGGTGCTGACCTACAGAAGGCTACAACCTTCTCTTTTCTTCCAGGGACCACGTTTCATAAATTTTCAAACTGGATCCGTCAATAACATCAATCAAACATCAAGTATATATACATCAATCAAATACCTTTGCACCAACCAAAAACTGAATCACGCAATCACTTCTCTGAATACAGTAATAGTACTAGAAACCAATCTTGAACCTAGAATACTGCAACAATAAACAAAAGTAGCTAACACAGATTCTATGAGACGTACGCTAATTCAATATGTACAAACTACGTGCATAAGGTGTTGTATTAAAGCAAACCTATGTATACGTTGTTTTGAATTACTTAACTAGCGTGTATATGTGCCTTTGCTATGCCAAACCTGCTTACAGATCTATAAAATATAATATACCCTTTTCAATTATTTAGACATCAATTATACCTAGATTATCAAATTTATAGATCAAGCCATGCACCAAATATAATAGATCAAAATCACACAAAGATACTTCAACTCAAGCCTTAAGATCTTGACCCATCAATAGAACTTATCCTTCTTCTAGCACTCAGGTTCCTCCTTGGTTCATGTCCAGCTATGCACCATAACCTAATGACTAGTATTCTAGATCTTGCTCTTGATAAGATATTCAATCCTTGAGTGCCTTTGCCTAATGATCTCCTTCCCCTTTTATAGTCTTAGGCCTTACTCAATACCATGGTCCAAAACCACTAAGAACCAATACTTGGGACCCAATACCTGGATTCAACACTTCGGACGAGATACCATGGTCCAAAACCATAGGTCCAAATACCAAGGACTAAATACCATGGACTAAAAACAAGTTTTCCCACATGTACGCTCTTTTCCTTGCATGAAAGTGCGTGCATACGCATACGCGCCTTTTGATCGGCTATCCTGCGTGTATACGCGATTTGGTTAAGTGGAACCTGCGTATATCTCTTTTTCTTTCATTCTGAGAGTCTGAACTATGATCTGTCATCTGACTGAGTTGTCATCAAGGACAACACTTGTGTCATAGTGCCAAACCCGTGTCATAATGCCAACAATCTCCCCCTTTGGACTTGATGGCAACCCCAAGTCACTCAAAGTCATTCTCCCCCTTTTTCATTAAGGGAAAAGGGTTACGCTCCTCCTGAGTACCTATTGAAATCTCTGCTCTGTTTTGTTGCTTATGGTCCCCCTGACTGTAGGCAAGGTCTGCATGTTCTACAAGAAAGAACATGACTCTATTCATCATAAATGACCTTCCTATCGTCAAAGACTTATACATCCATCCATCTCCCAACCAAGTGGGGATGTACCAAGATTGACTGATCCACCCAACCAAGTGGTGATACACCAAAAGTTTATACACGATAAAACGAGAGCGTTACATCATCCATCCTAGGCATAGTGGGGAAACAAAATAGGTCATTACATGACCTTGATGATAAAACATATACATGACATAGAGACAAAATATCTAAAACAAGACTATGATAGTCATCAACAACTATCATCAGTAACATTTGTTAATCATCATTCAGACCAGCAATCATGTTCTCCCTCTGCACCCGTTCCACCTGAAACCAACTCTAAAATTGAACCAAGATCTTCTAAGATAATGCCAACAATGCATTATTAGAAGTATATGCTCCCCCTGAACCTATGCCAGATGGTCTCTGTTAGACCCATATCAGACTCTTTTCATCCTGAGTCTGGCCCATTATTTGTCTTCAAACAAACATATACGCGACTGTATCCACAAAAACAGGAATATGTATGTGGATGCTCCTCATGAAACTCGTGTACAACCACTTTTCTCTAAAACAGATAAGTTTCAATAACAAGATGATGCATCAACTACTCCCAACTTCTGTCTGAGGTATTCAAATTTCTCCCTGGGCAGTGGTTTGGTGAATATATCAGGAACCTGTTCCTTGGAGGGAACATACTCCAATTTGACCTTTTTTTCAAGCACTTGTTCATGGAGAAAATGATATTTGATAGGTATGTGCTTGGTCTTTGAATGCATGACTGGATTCTTTGAGATACTGATTGCACTTGTATTATCACATAAAATGGAGATAGGTGGAGTACAAGTGATTTGAAAGTCTTGCAATGTTTGCATCATTCAAAGGAGTTATGTGCAGTAAGATGCAACAACCACATATTTTGCTTCAGCTATAGATAGTGCAATTGATCTTTGTTTCTTGCTAAACCAAGATACTAATATGGAACCCCTAAATAATGCACCACCACTAGTGCTTTTTCTGTCATCCATGCTTCCTACCCAATCTACATCTGTATATGCATGAAGTGTGAGATTTGTATCTCTAGGATACCATAAGCCATAGTTTTGTGTTCCTTGAAGATATTTGAAAATCATTTTAACCACTTGAAGGTGTGCTTATTTTGGATTAGCCTGGAATCTTCCAACTATTCCCACTGCATGCATGATGTTTGGTCGGGTACCTATCAGATAGACAAGACTACCAATCATGGATCTATAGGTTGGTCAATGTACTGATGCTGATTCATCATTTGCGTTGAGGCTGCACCCTGTTACCATAGGGGTACATACTGGTTTGAAATCTTCCATGCCATATTTTTCAAGGTTTGCTTGAGGTACTTGGTTTTTCATAGAAGGGTACTGTATTTGTTTTGTTGGACTTGTAAACCAAGAAAATATGTGAGCTCACCAAGCAAGGACATTTCAAATTCTTTCTGCATCACCAAAGCAAAGTTTTAACTCATGGCTTCTTCATTGCTACCAAAGATGATATCATCAACATAGACAACAAGTATTAGAAATTTATCATTGTCAATTTTTATATATAGATTGTTATCTATTGATCCTTTTGAAAAACCTTGTTGATGGAGATATTTGCCCAAATGATAATACCAAACCCTTGGAGCCTGCTTAAGACCATAGAGTGCCTTCCTAAGTCTGCATACAAGTTTTGGATCATTTCGAAGGATGAATCCATCTGGTTTCTCAATATACACTTCTTCTTCTAAGTCTCCATTTAGAAAGGAAGATTTCACATCCATTTGATATACTTCGAACTTCTGAAAGCTAGAAAGAGAAAGGAACATTCTTATGGCTTCAAGTCTAGCAACTGGTGCAAAATTTTCTTCAAATTCTATACATTCTTGTTGAGCATACCCTTTACCAACAAGTTTGGACTTGTTTCTAATAACATCTCCATTTTCATTTAGCTTGTTTTTGAATATCCATTTGGTACCTATGACATTCTTATCATTAGGTCTAGGAACAAATTTCCAAGTGTTGCTCTTTTCAATCTGCTCAAGTTCTTCATTCATGGCCTTGACCCAGCATTCATCTTTGCATGCTTCACTTACATTTCGTGGTTTGATGGAGGAGAGAAATGCTAGATAGCTTGAAGATTCTGTAATAGTTCTTCTTGTTTGAACACCTGCCTCTTTCTGCCCCAAAATTTGAGTCTCTGGATGATTCTTCTGTACATACCTAGATGGAGCCTTTTCTTCTACCCTTATCTATTCCTCTAGTGCCTCGTAGGTTTCTTCTTCATCATTAGTATGATTTGAAGTTGAAGGATAGTCCTCTTCATCTTCAAAATCTTCATTTTTTATCTGCTTTGGATTGTCGCCTACTTCATCAACCACCACATCAATACTTTCAACAATTTTTCCAAGTATTTTATTGTAGCACTTATATCCTTTACTTTGAGAAGAGTAAACAAGTAGAATGCCTTAATCTACTCTAGGTTCAAACTTGCCAAGATTTTCATCAGTCCTTTTGATGTAGCATTTGCTTCAAAAAACTTTGAAGTATTTTATCGTAAGAGTCTTACCATACCAAACTTCATGAGGAGTTTGATTTTTATTTATCCAGATGTTTGTTTTGTTGAGAATAGTAACGACAGCAAATGCAGCTTCACTCGAGAAAGTTGTAGGAGTTCCAGACTCATCAAACATAGCTCGAGCCATTTGTTGAACCATTCTGTTCATCCTTTCCACTACTCCATTTTGCTGAGAAGTCCTTGTAGTAGAGAATTCCCTTCTTATTCCATGTTCTTCACAAAAGTCAAAAAATTCATCAGAGGTAAATTCCCCTCCTCAATTAGACCTGATGCATTTGATTCTACGATCTAATTCATTTTCAACCAAGGCTTTGAATGCTTTAAACTTTTTGAAAGCTTCGTCTTTGTGCTTCAGAAGTCCTATCCAAAACATTCTGGAAAATTCGTCAATGAACAATATAAAGTATTCTTCTCCTTGAGGTGACTTTTTCCTTGATGGACCACATAAATTAGTATGGACAAGTTCAAGTGGCTTAGTAGCCGATCCTTCCTTCTCAGGGAAATGAGTTCTAGTTTTCTTACCAAATTGACATGATTTGCATATTGTATTATCTGGAATTCTAATGTCAGGGAGATCACGAACCGCTTGATATTTGCATGCTTTCCTTATCTGAGGGAAGCTTAGATGCCCAAATCCTCTGTGCCATAGCCAATTTTCATCACTTTTGCTTAGATAGAATTGTTGATGTCCTCCCTTGAGCATGTAAAAATTATTTGGAGTTCTTATGCCTTTGATCGTTGTTTCTCCTGTATCAAGCTCACGAACGATACATCCATTTTATCGAAATATAACCTCATTTCCTTGATCACACATTTGACTAACACTCAATAGATTATGCTTTAAGCCATCAACATACATAACATTTCTAGATTTGACCTTTTCTTTCAAAAGAATAGAACCTTTACCTTTTATGAGTGCAGGGATGTCATTTCCAAATGAGACCTTCCTTTCCTTTTCTAAGGCACTATATGGCTGAAGTTTTTCTTTATCACCTGTCATATGTTTCGAACATCCACTGTCGATGTACCACTAATTTTCCTGTTATTCCACATATAAGGCTATACCACGTCTTTCTGGTTGTGGTTCCTCCTTTCTCCATGTTTTGGGACCCAATGAAGGTTGCTCCTTCTAAGATGTTTGCCAAAACTTACTCCAGCATTCAAAATCTTCATGACCGAAGTTGTTACAAATAGAGCATTCTATTTCATTTTCGAGAGCAGAAAATTTATTGTAGGTCCTCTTCATGATCCCGGTCATGCTCCTTTGATTTCGTGCTTCTCGAGTCATGATGGTCTTGTAGGCAACAAATTGAGTAGCTTTATGTCCAAAGTTATGACATGAAAAAGATTGGCCATTAAAGAAATTCCTATGATTATCAAATCTACCATCCAGGTGATTGTAGTTTCCATTGACATTCATTCTTGAGGCAAATTGAGAATGATTTACCTGTGGTTGGTTGTAGCTTTTGTTCATCCTTGAAGTATATTGACCCCGATTTACTTGGTGATCTATGTTCATCCTTGAAGTAGATTGACCTTGATTTACTGGGTGATCTGCTTTATGCCTTTGCTGATGATTGTCAACCTATTCACTTCTCCTTGTTGCATCAAGATAACTTTTGGAGGTGAATGGCTTCTGTGCTTGAGATGCTTCTTCAGTATATCCAAGACCTGTCTTGATTAGAGGAGAATGCTGCACTTTGATAATCTCATCTAAAGTTTCATATCCTTTAGCAAATCTAAGATTAAGAGCTTTCGTTTTCTCAATATCTTTTCTTAGTCCCACAATTTCACATTCTAACTTTTCATTGTGTTTTTTCCTTTCAGCAAGTTGGAATGTTAGGGTATCTATGATCATACTCTTTTCTTCTAAACAGATTTTAAGTTTAGAAATTTATCATAGAGATCATCTTCATCTATAGCATCCAAGAAATCATCATCTTCAAAATCCATCAAAAGTCTATAATCATTACCATGTTCATCTTCATCACTATTTGAAAGTCCATCACTGTCTTTATGAGTATAATAACTTTTCTTACTTATGTTCTGTTTTATGTTCCATTTAACTGGTTCCTTACCTTTATCAAGCTTATATGTATGAAGACATTTGGCTACATAGTGTCCACCTCTTCCATAAGCAAAGCATTTGAAAGGTAGCTTACCTATGAATCTTCCAAAACCTTGTTGAAGGTTCTTGACAAAGTTTGATTCTTCCTCTCCTTCTGACTTATGCCCTGACTCATTATATTCCCCTTTTCTTGAAGCTTTGAATGCGGCTTCTCTCATGTCTGATGGGCCCCCTATTCTCATTTCGAAAGTAGTTAGGATTTCGTGCAGCTGTGACATAGTAATACTCTAAAGATTCTTCTTTTTTTCTATGGCAGAAACTTTTGATTCAAACTTAGAAGACAAAGATCTTAGAACTTTTTCAACTAAAGTAACTCCGTTTATTTCTTCACCCAAGTTTTTCATGGAATTAACAGTCTCATCTATATGTAAGAAATAATTAGCCACACTTTCATCATTTTGCATTCTGAGAGTTTCATATTGAATTCTGAGAGATTGTAGTTTTGCATGATTTACCTGATCATCTCCTTCATAACTTAGAATGATCTTGTCCCATATTTCTTTGGCAGTTTTGAGCTGCATAACCTTGATGAATTCTGATTGAGATAGACTCCCCAATAGAGTATTGATAGCCTTTGCATTTGTTTCATATTGCTTTTTACCAGCCGTATCTGTAGGAGTTTCTTATGGAAATGTGTATCCTCCTTCCACGATATCCCAAACTTCTGTACCAAGAGATTGAAGATAGGCTGCGATTATTACCTTCCAATAGACGAAGTTGCTCCCATCAAATATTGGTGGCTTGATCGATGCCTCTTTTTCATAGTTGCTCAAGCAATCAAGCTTCTTCTGAAGGACCTGCTCTGATACCAATTGTTGGAAATAATACTGAGAGGGGGAGTGAATCAGTATATTAATCAACACTTATATTCATACTCATACTATATATATATAATATATATATATATATATATATAATAGAATATATATATATGCTACTTCAGTTATGGGAACCCGCGTATATACACAATTGTGTCTAAAGCAACTAGCATATATCCAGTAAACTTATGATTCAGTTAATCCATTAAATTTTGATCTTTAATCAGTGCATCAGAACTTCATTAACCATAAGAATAGTAAACAAGTGCAGTAAAACAGAACAGATCATCACACACATGTGGGTGAAAACCACCTGCTGCAATTCATCTCTATCTTTGTTTTATAAGAAACTTCTTTTTACAATAATTTTGTACTAGAGTAGTCTTATAGCAGTATGCAGGCTTCTACCTGTAGAAGGCTACAACCTTCTCTCGTTCTCCAGCTTTTCCTAGAAGGGAGCTACAACCCCCTTAGCTCTTGTACTAGCTGATATACTTGTACATAGGTACTGACCTACTGAAGGCTACAACCTTCTCTTTTCTTCCAGGGACCACGTTTCATAAATTTTCAGACTAGATCCATTAATAACATCAATCAAACATCAAGTATATCTGAATCAATCAAATTCCTTTGCACCAACTGAAACTGAATCACACAATCACTTCTTTGAATACAGTAACAATACTAGAAACCAATCCTGAACCCATAATAATGTTGCAATAAATAGGAGTAGCTAACACAGATTCTATGAGACATATGTTACTTCAATATGTAGAAGCTACATGCATATGCTGTTGTATTAAGGCAAACCTGCGTATATGCTGTTTTGAATTACCAAACCAGCGTGTATACACACCTTTGATATGCCAAACCTGTGTACAGATCTATAAAAGATAATTTACCCTTTTCATTATTTAGACATCAGTTATACCTAGATTATCAGATTGATAGATCAAGTCATGCACTAAATATAACAGATCAAAATCACACAAAGATACTTCTATTCAAGCCTTAAGATCTTGACCCATCAAAAGAACTTATCCTTCTTCTAGCACTTAGGTTCCTCCTTGGTTCATATCCAGTTATGCACCATAACCCAATGACAAATATTCTAGATCTTGCTCTTCATAAGATATTCAATCCTTGAGTGCCTTTGCCTAATGATCTCCTTCCCCTTTTATAGCCTTAGGCCTTACTCAATAACATGGTCGGAAACCACTAAGAACCAATACCTAGGTTCAACACTTCGGACGAGATACCATCGTCCAAAACCATAGGTCCAAATACCAAGGACTAAATACCATGGACTAAAAACAATTTTTCCCACATGTACGCACTCTCCCTTGCATGAAAGTGTGTGCATATGCATACGTGCTTTTTGATCAGCTATCCCGCATGTATACGTGATTTGGTTAAGTGGAGCTTGCATATATCTCTTTTTCTTTCATTCTGAGAGTCTGAATTGTGATCTATCATCTAAGTGAGTAGCCATCAAGGACAAAACTTCTGTCATAGTGCCAAACCTGTGTCATAATGCCAACAAGGATCGAATGAATCAATATAGATTGCATGCAAAGGAAGAAGTGGAACTCAATCACACTAGCCTTCTTAGAAGCTTAGAAAGGTTGAACTCATTTAGTAGCCATAAGGATGGAACAAAACCATAGAGATTTGAACCAGCTCACTAGCCTTCATAGAGCCATAATGTGTGGTTTCACTATAGAATGTAGTACATATAGATAAGATGAGAATGCATGCATAGATTCCAAAAGAAAGAATAGATTTTAGTAGAGAAAAAAAAGAATAGAATCATAGATAAAGAAGAAAGTCTAATCTCCAACCGATGGGAGGCACCATATAGAGCATAAGGTTTGAATTAGAAGGTTTGGAATTGGAAGGGAGGGGATGGTACTATATGGTACTATATATTTCACTCTATATGCATTATATGCATTCTAATCTAATCTTTATTTGGAGTGGTACGAAGTATAGTGCTAGGTACAGACAAGAAAGAACTGGAAGGGGAGAGATAAAACAATCTAATAACAAAGTAAAAGTTGGTAATACTACTTCAAGAAAGTAGGAGAATGATCTTAATGGTCCCAATGCCCATTGCAAGACAAAGAAGACATGGTCAAAGGTCAAATGATTGGTTTGAGTTCCCTAGCTCAAAGGAGCACACATGGCAACAATGTATGATGTTAAGGAAGAATGATAGTCAACCTTGAGAAACACTCCACACAAATTGAGGATTTCAATTGCTATATTTGGATATTCTTGAGGAGCACCACAAGGAGAGGAGGACATGTGTTATACACACCCTATTGACAAAGTAAACAATCCTAGTTTAAGGAAAGTTCTCCTCATAAAGCTAAGAATGGAGAAAGAATAAAGGAAATATCTCAATATTTTGATATGGGAGACAATTAGGAAGGTAGTGAATTGGAAACCAAACTTATTAATCTAAAGACTCAAATGATCCATATGTCTCTAAACATGTTGTAGTAGACGATAAGGATGGAAATTTCAAACAATAACATAACCTCATGGATGAAGTTTGAGTTCTAAAGAAGAAGAATCTAAATGAGAAGATAAGCAAAAGTGGGAAATGGGGAACACTATGAAAGTCCAAACACCCATCAGAGAGAAAACGAAGATTGACTTTAAGCCTTATGTAGTTAAGATTTTCACCCTTAAATTCAATCAATGGTTACAACATCTCAATGTTTATTTAAGTGTGCATGAAATTAGTGAAGAGAAAATAATCTCTTTCACTTGGTTGAACTTAGAATGCCATGCATTAACCTAGTGGGAAAGTTATGTTACCACTCGAATAATTGAGTAGGAACCACTAGTATATCAATCGGAAACATTAAAGAATCTCATTATGTGGTAGTTCTATTGCATTGGATATGAGTAAGAAAGAAAATATAATGGAATCTCTTTCAACGGAGACAAGGACAAAATATGCAAGAGTCGACCATTGTCTTTCAAAAATGGGCCATTCAATTGATTATATCTCCCAATAATAATAATTTTTGAAGTCAATATTTAGGAGGACTACATAGAAATATCCAAAGACAACTGATATTTTGAAAACCAAAGTCCATATATGATGCTGATGTACAAGCAATTGGTGTTTTGATATTATTGTCCACTATTCCCCTAGTAACCAAACTAAATTAATGGGACTGGAATATCTCTGGTAGACATCAAAGGGAAAAGAAAATCAAGCCCAAATGATGCCCAGAAAGAAAGTTATAGAGAATCCTTCAAGTCTTAATGAAACCTATGAAGAGAGCCATAGAGATTTCCAAATGGTTAAGGGGGACGGAGAACAAAGAGGTCCAAAACCTAACTCTCGAGGACAAATAATCTGGTAAATCTCTGATGTGTATTGTGAACATGAGTTTTTTCTTATCTAGGGGTTGAGCACAGACGGAGACTATACTTATTTTTATCAAAACTCTATTTATCGGTTGGTCTATTCAATGTCGAGCTTGGATATTCAACACAATTGTAGCTTGTCAACATGGGTTACAAGAAATAGTAAAGATCTTGGATTCAAATAGATGAGAGAAATGTTCAAACCCCATGGAAGACATGAATGGCTGTCAGGATGAGCAACACAAACTTTGTAAAGAATAAAAATGCTCTACTTCTATTTTTAGAGCTTAAAGAGAAGGGGTTTAGAAGTAATCATTCACATACTGTGGATGAGAGAAAAAAAGGCTTCCATTGGGATAGTTATAATAGAGAAGAAGCTTCTCCTTGGCCAAGAAATAAGCTCTCAGATAAACTATATTCTGGTGTCAAAGCTTACCCACCATCTCCATACGCCTCTCAAATTCATCCCTGGTCATCTTGTTAGAATTCTTCAATATCTTCACAGTTAAAATCATTTTTTTCTCCATCAAAGCCTTATAAGTAGTCCCTAGCATGCCTCTCTCCATAATTTCAGCAGATGCATGGAGCAGATCCTTCGAAGTGTACATCTGAGCTTCCCCACAACAGAACATAAGAACCTGACTCCTTTGCTACTCATGCTGAAGGCTCTTACAATCTGTATTAACATAATACATATCATAACCAATCTCCTCAATCGAAATCTTATCACTTGCAACATTTTCAGCCTCATCCCCAGGCTTCTACTATTTGTACCTCTTGCAATATAACCTAATATGGAACACGATGGAAATCACCCCAAAAATGGATCCCACAATAATTCTTGTTATCTTTCCTGGATTTAGCCTTTCATGCCCCTTAAAAAATGGCCTAAAATATTGCTCCATTGGAAATCTTTTAATAATAGGGCATGAAAAATGGGTCACTATTGTGTTAAGCACGTAGGGCATGGGCAATGGGCTCCCACAGAGCCCAAGATTTCTTGCAAACGAAGAAGCATTGAACATGGCCATAATTGTAGTAGCTAGCATTCTTCCATAGAGTTGGTCATTAAAAAAATGAATATTTTCATTCTAGACTGATTAAAACTAGGAACAAGGCCCTCAAAACGATTGTTCTCCAATAGAAGAGCATACAGGATGACTCATTGGTCCATCAGAATTTGAAGGGAATGGAGTCTGTGAGTGTTCATTGTCCCTTCAAGCATTCACTATCTGAGATTGAAAAGATTGAGTGACTTGAGGTTATGTCATGCCATAACTAGACCCATTCCACTCTTCGACATCCCTAGTTTTCCATATTGCTCCACTTCATAGCCTTGCTTCGCCAAAATGAAAAAACATGCTGATGGTTTACAAAATTATTTCAAAAATCCAATTATATAGTAAAAAATCTACAACCATTACAACAAAAACAGATTGAATCTATCATACACTGTAAACACCAATCCTCAAATAATAAAATTTGGGTCTTTAAGCATTCATCATATCCTAACAATGGCATCCCAAACATCTTTGAAATTCACTCAACATTACATAAAATCATCCCGAACCTCACGCATAATTTATCATAACTACAAGAAAGACCCTAAATTGAAATCTACTAATGTAGCCAACCTTTGGGCCGATAACCTTCACCTTAGGGCTAGGAAGGGCAAAGTCTTGATCGCTACTGGTTCTCCGATGTAAAGACAACAATTCAAAAAAGGCTTTGAATCTCCCATAGCTAATTGTTCTCAGATGCAACTATAACCATCTGCGATAACTAATTTTTCTACGATAACTATTTTTTCTTAGATGCCATTGTAACAGCCTAAACAAACTTGAAACTTAGATTTTGAAGCTCCCACCAAATTATTAAATGCTTAGAGGGAAATTTAAAAACTCAAAATTGTGATCACTAAAAAAGTAAGGAGGAAACAAAGAGGGTGTCTTAATTTGATGACAAATGGGTAATAAAAAAAATGAAGTACGTTATAATAAGGAAAATATAACACATTATATGATTTTTAGGTAAATAAAAAAAAAGTAGTCATACAAATATTTTAATTATTTTTTTATATTTTTTTTCTAATTTTTTTTGCTTTGAAGAGAGCAACACAAATTTTAAGAAGGAATTTTTTTTTCAACGAGTATAAATTTTAAAAAGGAAGAGGTCACACATTGGATTACTTTTAAATAGTCTTTCTTTTATTTATTCATTTTTGTAGTTTTTTTCTTTTTTTTCTATATTTTCATGTTTTTTTATTGATTTTTATAGTTCTCTTTACTTTCTATGTTGCTAGGAAAGTTTAGGCAAATATTCGAAAATCTGCCTAAGCTAAAGCTATCAAAAAACTAATACATGTTGATGTAGAGGCATGGAAATAGGTGTAGGTAGTGGGGCATGGCAAAAATGAGGGTTTCGTGGTGGACAACGAACTCAAACCGTCGCCTAGGTTATCATCGGTTTTCGGTGACGACGGCCTACTCATCAACCTAGACTGACTTCGCTTACCCATGCCCTGGACTATTTAGACTATCACTTGCTCACTAACTAGGTGAACACCTCCATTTCAGTCCATCCAGTACGTTCTTTATTTTTTTTCCCGTTGACCTGCACTACATTTCCTCTTGACCCGACATTTGTCAGTTGTGGTCTTGGGATGGTTATGCATCTACTATCGGTTATCATGGAGGGTGACATCATTGATTACTCCAAGGACCCCTCTCCACTGGACTCCCACTGGACTATCTTCGCCTCACATCTATCACTTATCTCCTTGAATCTTTCGCTTAACATTCCCTCTACCCTAGTCGGATCTTCTAGGGTTTACTCTATCCTAGAATATCCTACTTTCATTTCTCTGGCTCTATAGACTCACCATTTTGGGTCATCCTCCTCTACCTTGTCGTTTTTTGGTTGCCCGGATGTGGTGGATTTCCCACCTAGAACTGACCTCCCTCCATTATCCTTGGCCTCTCTTCCATTCATTTATTCCTACCTCAACCCACCTCATCCTCCGTATCCATTGCACCTACCATCATCCTCCTCACTTGCCCTCTCCCACATCCCATCACCTCTAGCATCTCAAGCCTTGTTGGCCCAGACACTTGAATGTGTTGTCTGTTTCCCCCCTCCTCCCTTCCATGACCATCCCACATCCAGATGTTTTGCTGATTCATCTTCCCCCCAAATCAGTTTGTCTGGGAATCCTGGCTCAGAGGCTGCAGCGAACCCACCACTATCCCAGTGGGTGAGAACACCCCCCATTCAGCCAGGGCGCCCTGTAAAGCACTTTAGAGGGGTTAAATCAGGAAATAAACCGATATCCCTCACTTTTGGGGTTGATATACAGATGGGAGAAGTTATGGATACGTCTAACCGAGTTTTGGTTGGTCATGTTCAGGGACGACCATACTTGGAAACACGTTTGAAGCAGTGGGTGTTGAAGTATTAGGGTTAGATCCTCACAAAATTGCTGTTAGTGGTAACTCTCTCACTCGAGGATGGTTCACATTGTGCTTTCAGAGGCCTAAGTTTATCCCACAGATGTTATCAAAACACTAGCACATTGAATTGGCCTTGGTCCTCCTTAAGAATTGGAGCCCCCTCTTCAATCTTGAGCATGAACACCTTGGGGTTGGACCCATCTGGGTCAGATTACCTGGACTCCCTCTACACTTTTGGTTAGAAGACATATTCAAATGGATAGGGATTGCTCTTGGTAGGTATATGGACTTCGATAAATCCTACACGCTAGGCAACATGTCCATGGCGTGCATTCTGGTCTTCCTTGATACCAGAGAAGGTTTGGAGGAAAGCATGCAGCTGCATTGGCAAGAAACTTGCAGGATTCATATATTGGACTATGAGGGAGTCCCTTACTAATGTAGGAGATGTCAAAAAATTGGACACCTCTATAAGGATTGTCCCCTTGCATCCATCTCGGTTTCGGTCACTCAGTCTAAACATGCTCCTGCAAATCCGAACACTAATCCATGAGGGAAGGCACCTGCAGGTCAGATGGTTGATCAACCTTTGGACACTCAATCTGCTCATGGCACAGACATTCGTAAGGATAATTTTTGTCCCCCATCCCCACGTATCACCAAATCGCGTGGGGCTATGGTGGGAACTGCCTCTAATGTGGGTACTATCTATAACCCTCCTCCTTTCCATATGATGCCATTTATTTCTTCTCCTAGTTTATTTGTTTGTAATGTTGGCTTTGTGTAGTGTCCCCCTATTGTTTGCACTCTCATTACCACTGCAACTATTTACTCCCCCTCCCCTCCTATGCCATCTAATGAATCTACTTTGGGACATAGTTATTTCCTTCGGTCTATATCTCGTATACCTTCAGGGGATGGTAGTGGCCTTGGCATTACACCTCATCTGCCTTCTTCTAAGCCGGCCCAGGGTTGACAATCCAACATCTCCAAAGCCATTCTTTAGGCTAGTCTAGAACTGGATGTTGGGAGACAACTCCCCATTGCGCAGGTCCTTAGAGCATTCACCTCCCTCCCTGGTTCCCCATGAAGTGGATCTCTTACAACTGTAGGGGGTTGGCTAGCCCTGGAAAGAAATTATCCTTCTATTGTTTAATGGAATTGGAACTGATGGATATTCTATTCTTACAGCAGACCCTTGTGACTAGTATAAATATTGTTCCCACCCTTGCGGCTATTCTACATGGATGGCACTTCACTGCACTGGATTCTCGTGGGCGATCCGAGGGTTTATTGTTGGGGATTGACCTCAGATCCCTTAGACTATTAAACTCTTGGGGGGATGGGTTTCATCGGAGCAAATATTTACTCAGCAGAGCTTGGTAGAGAGTTGCGGATTTCCAATGTCTGCAAACCCTGCAACAACAAGGTCAATTTCTGGTAGAAGATTCTAGACATGGAATAATTCCATTCTAAGAACATTGTTATTGGTGGGGATCTTAATTTTTCTTTGGGACATGCTAAGTCTTGGGGTATGAATGCTCAACTGGACTCTCTATCAGATGGGATATTACATTTTATGGAGAATTAGTTGTTGATTGATATCGCCTCACCCATCTTAAAGCCCACCTGGATAAAATGAAGGACCGAGGATGCAACATTAGCCAAAAGACTAGATCGATTTCTGGTAAAGGAATCACTTTTGGAACAATTACCCTTTTATCGGTAATGGGTGGGATCTGAGGGGTTATTAGATCATCGTCCCATATATCTAGAGTTTTTTGGTGGTGTTAGAAAACCTAATGCACCCTTCAACTTCAACTCAACCTGGCTAAATGATGAGAGTTATATATAGCTGATCACTCAGACCTGGAAATCCATAGATGCTGAGCAGGGTTTAAGTGTCTCCGAGATTTTTGCAAACAAAATGGCAATCATAAAACATAAATCTATTAAATGGGAAAAGGATAAAAGGATCAAAGATGTGATGATATTGAGAGACACTAAACTGGAGATTGAACAATTGAATGGACCTGAGAGTCATGGGTTCACATGTGTTGATGCTAAAGAGCGTTTGATCCGGCTTGAGATCAAGTGAAATCGGATCCTGAAAGACACGGTGGAAACTTGGTGACTCAGAAGAAGGGCCATCTAGTTAAAGGAGGGAGAAGAGAATACAAAGTTCTATCATCATGTTGCAAATGGGTGTAGGGTCATCAACACCATCTGGCATCTCAAGGATGAGCATGGCGCACAAGAAAAGACCTTTCACGAATTGGCAAACCTTGGTATGTCTCACTTTGGACATTTTTTCAGAGCTCCCCCTAATGCAAACCTTGCTGATATTATCAGGGTACCTAGACTATTCGCTAGATATGTTGATCAGGATGTCAGTGAAGATCTACTTCATCCTGTAACCATGGGGGAGGTAGAGGCTACTATTAAGTGGTTTAAGAAGGATAAAAGTCTTGGACTAGATGATTGGTCAATTGAATTTTATATTGCATTCTTTGATATAATTGGACATGAGTTATTACAGGTCATTCAAGAATGTCAGACTATTGGGCAAATGTATGATACCTTCAATTCAACATTTATTGCTCTCATTCCCAAGTCAGATGACCCACAGATTTTTGATGATTATAGACCCATATCCATGTGTAACAGGATCATTACTAAGATCATTGAAAATTGGCTCAAACCCATCCTATTTGAGCATATATCCTCGGAGAAATTTGCATTCCTTGACCATTGACAAATTCATGAAGCAGTGGGCACCACACAAGAAGCACTTCACTCTATCAAATCAAATAACCTCAAAGGGATGATACTTAAAATTGATTTGGCAAAATCATTTGATCACACTTTTTGGATATACATTCAAATGCTTCTTATGCATCTTGGCTTTCCTCTACTATTCATTTAATGGATTATGTTCTGCATTAAAAATGTATCTTATAGCATTTTGATCCATGGATCTGCATCCTCTCATGCAGAATGAGGATTGAGACAAGGATGTCCAATCTCCCCCCTACTTTTCCTATTGATCATGGAAGGAATGAGTTGACTCATCACGACAGACCGATTTTAGGGTAGAAAGAAGGGCATCAAGATCACAAACAGTTGTATTCTCACCCATGTCTTATTTGTTGATGACATTCTTATTTTTCAAATGGATCCCTTAGGCATTCTACAGATTTTGCTATTGCATTTTATTTATTCTTTCATGCTACTGGAATGCACTGCAACAACCAAGAATTTTTCTCTATCCACTTATGGGTAAGAATGTTGGGTTGTGTTATATTCTTTCCACGACTAACCTACGTAGTGAACTGGGGGGTTAGAGGGGGGGCGGAGCCCCCCCTTTGCCGCGCTGATTGCGTAGCAGGGGGGTCACAAGGGGGGCGGAGCCCCCCCTGTCTGGGGGTTTGAGGGGGGCAGGTAGCCCCCCTCTACGGGATTCGGGACAGCGCCCCGAGAAATTTTTTTTTGGACCCTATATTAGGTTGGGCGAACCTACCTATGGTTTTTGGTCCACAGTTTTGGACATGATGGTTTTCGGTCCATGGTATTGGATGCTTCGGCATGTATAAATATGTATTGTAACATTGAAAGGAATATAATGAAAAATCAAGCTGGTAGTCTCGGTTTTGATATCCAGTGGGAAATCTCTGTGTATATGTGTTTTATGTGTTATGCTCTCGCATTTTTATTTTTCCTGTGATTTAGAATTCGTATGCAGGTAATTTCTGTACGGGGTTAAAACCTACATTTTTCTCCCTCCTGATTCAGAGTAATGTTTTTTGAGGTAGCTGACTGTCTCCTCAAGGTGAGTGAATTTATTGGTGAGGGAGTCTATTTCAGCCTTCTCGCTCTCCAATTGTCTCTTCAAAGCACAATTTTCAGACCTCAGTTGAACCTTCAAGTCTTGAATTGTCTCTCTTATCTTGATGATCATAAATCTGTTAGCTCTGCATGTAGCACATTTCTCATTTTTGTGTGCTGGTTCTTCTTGGTATCTTTGCTAGAAGAATGCCTTGCTGTTGTTCCCTTGATCTTGTTAGAGTGATTCCTATAATCCTTTTTTCTGTATGGTCGCAGTTCCACCTTCCCTTGGATATAGCACGAATCTGCTGGCTTGATTCGAAACAAGAGGCAGAGGAATTTAATCCTTACAGCAAAGACAACGAAAAAGGAGGGGATAATGAAGATGCAAGGGGAGTGAGCAGAAATGCGCATAAATCCAAAGGGAGAGCAGAGCAATGATGTGAAGCTTACAAGAGGATTGTGGGCAAGAGGAAAGCAACATTCCATAGGCTACGATCTAGGAGATGGCTTGGGATTGCACAGAGGGGGAGCGAGAAGGCCTGATAGGGTCGAGGAAAATTGAAGAAGGGAGGAACACGAGCTGAGAAGAAGGGAGGGGGCATCAAAGGAACATGGAGCTCACTGGGGAGAGAGTTCAACATGTAGAACAAGGGAATATTGGGAAGTAAATGGAGGAGAGGGAGGCCCGAAATATAAAGGAAAGGGGGGAGTGAAAGGAGACCCAGACCGTAGAGAGGAAATGTTTACCTGGTGGAGCACGATTGAAGGCAATTTGATAATCTTAGAGCTGGTGGAGTGGCAGAATATGCGCAGAGAAGTTCTTGTGGAGTCACAAGACCTCCATGCTATGTCAGTAGAAAAGAAATCGCTATAGAGATATGTATTGATACCGTAGATCATGTTTTCATTGAACCACATAGTATCATAGAGTGAAGATATTTTTGACATGATTTTCATACAAGGACGATAGGACTAAGGAATAGATCTGTGGAACACATCCTCATCTACTCTTGTTTCCCCCTCAAACCTGGTTAGTGCCAATTTTTCATGGTGGTCCGCAAAACTGTTGTTTTCTCACAATATATGTTTAAAAGTGACATTTCCCAGGCCTTCCACATTTTGCCTTATTCTTTTGAAGCATGGCAAAATTTGGAGGATTTCTTCTATTGACCATGGCTTCAATTATAATTGTTGAATATCCCATTATAATAGGGTCTCTGATTTCCTTTTTTTTTTTTTTAAATCTTGGTTCCCATTAGCAGGCCATAAGCCTCTTCCTTGTTGTTGGAGGTTTCCCCCAATCCCCACTCATAACTGATTGGATTATTCCCCCTTGGTTTGAGGAAGATCCCTCCTTCTCCAGCTCTACCCAGATTGTTTTTGGAGGCACCGTCAAAGAAGAGACAATACTTGTTCAAGTTTCCTTTCCATGTTAAAAATTCTTCCTTATTTAATCTAATTTTCTAGTTTTGAGTTGGAGGTTTGACATTGGGACTGATATTCCAGTTACTTTTGATAGTTGCTTGGCTAATCCAATTCCTTTCTTCTTATTAGAGGATGCTACTGTCTATTACTTTTAAACCTTTCATGTTTAGAAATTCTTAAGTGAGTCCCCAAGTTTTTGACAAAACTCTTCTAATCTTTGGGGTTTGGTCTTTGAAGATGCTTTTATTTCTTGAGAGCCAAATACGCCAATAGATAAATAACGAGAGACATTCCCAAAACCTTTTAATGGTTTGCTTGTTCGTCATTTAGTAAGGGTATTTTTTTCCATTCAGTAAAGAAGTCATTAAAGGTTATGGAGAAGTTGAGCTCCATTTCCAGAGGACTAGAAATTTGCTTCCAACACTCTCTAGTAAATGGACAATCCAAGAAGAGACGTTAGATGGATTCTTCTTCATTTAGGCACATTGAGCACCTAGATAGGCCAGAGAGTCCCTTCCTTTTAAGGTTATCAGTAGTAAGAATTTTCCCTTTTAGGAGAGTCCAACTGAATATTTTAACCTTGGGGAGGCTTTCTGTCTTCCATATAGATTTCCAGGGGGCCTAATCTTGTTCATCTTGTTGAGCTTGGAGAGAGTTATATCTAGAATTGAATGAGTAGGCACCCCCACTAGGATCCAAGATGATTGTTTTTTAATCTTCCATAGTTTTTGGGGTTGATCCTTTGAGATGGAGGACTAAGAGATCCCATTGGCTTTTTAAATTTGGAGGCAGATTTGGAATGTGCCAGTTGTGCCAATTTCTGTTTTCCCATCAAGAGATAGAGTGTAGGGAGGTTAGCCCCTTAACTTGCATCCATTCTCTTATCTCTTGGATACGTGGGTGAGTTGATAAAGGATCTTTCCCCATGATTCTACCTCCCCATACCTTCATACTTTTTCCATTTCTAGGCACCTTCGAAGTGTACTTGGTGATAATAGGTAACATTTTTTTGACTAGATTCCATACTTGCGAGCATGGCCTTATTGGGACATTTTCATCTGGCAAGTGGGTTCTTTGATGATTCATATATTTTAAACCCACAGTTTGTTTCCACTAGCTATCCTTTCCATTTATTATTCTGCATATAATTTTGGCCCCTAGGATAACATTCATCATTCCAGGCAACCTTATGGATAAACCTCCCTTCTCATAGGGAGAAATTACTTGCTCCCATTTTACTAAGATGAAATTTTTGGTCTCCTTTTTCCCTCCCTGCCATAGAAAACCCCTGATTATTAATTCCATTTGTTTGTGGATGCTGGCCGGAGCCAGAATAGTGGCATATTGGTAACTTGACAACACAATGAGCATGACTTTGATTAGAGTCACCCTGCCTGCAATGTTCAACCATAGCACTCCCCAACTTTGGATTTTTTCCTTCATATTTTTAGTTTGTGTGCTCCATAGCTCAGCGTTTAGATTTTATTTAGATATGGGTAGTCCAAGGTAGAAGAAGTGATTCTAATTTTCCTGTATGGGTATCTCAAGAATATGAGATATTCTTTGCATGGTGTGGGAGGGAGTATTCTAGCCATATATTATACATTTTGCATTGTTTAAGAGACCACCTGAAACCTCCATGAATTTATCAAGGAATTTTTTGAATCTTTGGGAAATAATGCATGAAGCTCCACCCATCAACAAAGTGTCATCTGTGAACAAGGAATGATTAATGCTTCTTACACCATGTGAAATGTGCAAACTAGTTAGTGTTCTTTCTCTCCTACTCTTTTCCAGATCTCTACTTAACGAGTCTGCCATTATTATATATAAGAAAGATGAAATAGGACAACCCTGCCTCAACCTCTAGAACTTTGAAAGAAATCACTCAGTCTTCCGATTATCAACGGGGCTATCCATGGTCCCATAATGCATGCACTGATTACCTCAATGATTTCAATTGAGAAACCAAACTTCTTTAAGGCAACAGTGAGGTAGGGAAGAATTACACGGTCAAAGGCATTGGCCATATCCAATTTGATGATGATTCCGTGTTCATTTTTCAACATGCTTGAGTGTAGAGCTTCCTGGACCACCAGAACATTGTCTATAATCTGTCTATTTGGAACAAAGCCTCCTTGGTTTTACGAGATAATCTCAGGGAGAAATTTCTTTATTTGGTTGGCTATGATATTCATTATTATTTTGTAAGAAGAGTTGCACAAATAAATTGGCCCTAATCTACTAAAAGTGGAAGGCCCAACATCCTTTGGGATTAAAGCTAGATAGGAGGATTTAGTTAAACCTCCCATTTTTTTTTAATAAACACATTCCTTATCATTCTTACTAAATCCTTTTTTATTATCTACCAGTGCTGCCTGTAAAAATAAATTGTGAATCCATCTGGACCCCATGATTTATCCGTATGGAGGCCCCAAAGAACTACCTCAATTTCTTCTTTTGCGATTTCTTGCATAATTTTCGCATTTTGCTAAGCACTTATCTTGTTTGGAACATGCTGCAGAAAGGTTTCGTAATTTGCTTGTTCTCCATTTGCTTGTTCTCCATTTGTTTGTTTGTTTGTTTGTTTGTTTTTTTTTTTTTTTTCCAGCATCTCCTCTAATTTCCTGTCCCTCTATTTGGATTTTGTCAATCTTTTTTTTTTCAGCATCTCCTCTAATTTCCTGTCCCTCTATTTGGATTTTGTCAATCTGATTTCTGGCTCTTTTGATTTTCATAGTATTATGAAAAAAGGCTGTGTTTTTATCCCCTGCTTTTAACCAAAGGCTTCTTGACTTTAGTCTTGCCACTTCCTTTTCTTTCCGGTTTTATCCATATATTTCCCAAAAGAGGCCCTTTTCCTGAAGATGGTCCTCTTTGGTCTCCTCCTTGTTTTCTTTTGCCTCTTGAATTTTTTCAATTTTTTTTTAATAAATTAGCCTTTCTTTTCTTTGTTTTCTTTTCGTTTTCTATGACCCATATTTTCAGTTCCTTTCTCAAGTTTTTAAACTTGGTTTCCCAAAAATAATAGGGGGACCCCGTGACTTTTTAGGACCACAATTACGTAATTAGATTTTTAAATTCTACATTGCTATTCCATATTGGGAAGTATCTGAAAGGTATTGGGCCTTGATTATCCATTAGCCCCATAGTGATTACCACCGGCTTGTGATTTGATGTCGTTGTATGAAAGATTCTTGATCTTGTTGAATTGTAGTTGGAGATGATGTTGTCCTGAACCAAAATCTGATCTAATATTTCCTTCATAATGGTGCTTCCTACCTTTTTGTTGTTCCATGTATACTTACGATTGTTGGAAAGGATGTCTATTAGATCGTTTTTTTCCATAATATTTTCAATGGCATCCCTTGAAGGGTCTGAATGGTAAACCCCTCCAAATTTTTCCTCTACATTTAGAACAAGATTGAGGTCCCCTCCCAAGATTATTTCCCTATTTTGAGTATCATTTAAGGTATCTTGAACCGTATTCCAACATTTTTCTTTTTCCCTAAAGTGGTTGGGAGTGTATATGTTGACAATGCAGAATTTCCCATTGGTGATTGTCTCTTTTAGGTCTGTTCTAATCCAACGTTGCCCCATTTTTTTTTTTTTGTAGCAGCTCTCATTTTCCTTTCCTCCATAATGTGAAAATTCCCCCTGAGGCCCCTATAGCTTGTTGATCTATTCCCTCATAATTTTTTATATTTTTGATCATTTTTTCCAAGCCTTGGCAATTAGTTTTGGTCTCCTGAAGCATTAGAATATCTGGGATTTCCTTTACTAAATTATCTTTTGCTGCATTTACTTTAAAATTTGTCCCCAAACCACAAAAATTCCAGGAGACCACAATCATTATTTATTTAGTTGATGGGTAGAGGGTCCTTTCCCTCTTTGATGATTTTGGGTTTTCTCATTGTTCCTGGAGCTTCTCCAAAAAAAGGAGTCCATGGGCTACTGCATTCCTAAATCCATCTCTTTTACTGCCGCTTCATCTCTAAGCTCTTTGTTAGATTTTCTTCCTGCTTTCTTTTGGTGATCTAAGGTTTGAAGAGATTCCTTTGATTGATTTCTTGTCAGAATTCTATTAGTTGAGGGGGGAGGAGGGCTGTGAGGGATAATAGGAACGGAGGGGGTGAGGATATGGGAAGGAGAGAGATGAGGGGAGGAGGGGGGGGGGGATGAGAGGAGGAATGAGAGGATCATTAAGAGGTCAAAAGGGGTTGGGATTTATGAAAGACAAGGGAGATTGGGGGGATTGACTGGGGGGGATGATGGAGAAGGATCAGAGGGGGAGGGGGAGCTTTGAGATGGTTTGAGAAGGGGAGGGGTTGTTTGTTTGCTGATTTTTTCTTTTTAACTTGTTCCCTTTTTGCTTCAGACTCTTCTAAATTTTCACTTTTTTTTTTGGACATCTATTTTCAAAATGACCATATTCATGACATACCTTGCATTTAAATGGTATTTTCTCATAGTCCAGCTATTGTATGTGTGCCCATTGATCTACTTTGATCTTTACTACCTCTGATAAGCACTTCCATAGATCCACTTCGACATATATCCTAGCACATGCATGTATGTTCTCTTTTGGTTCACATATATCAATATACTTCCCCACTTCATTCCCAATGGCCCAGATAGATTCATCACCCCAACAATATAGAGGAAAGTGATGTAGTCTGACCCATACGAGCACTGCGCTAGGAACATCCATTTCAGGATCAAAGTCGGGGGTCCATCTGTTTAAGTATAGGCCTCACATGTCCATGAAGTATGGGCCATTTCTGAAGATTAAATCTCGATCTTCCTTTTTTTCAAAATGAAAGGTGTAATACCCTCTTCCACAGAACCTTATGGATATTTTTCCGTTTATTGAAGAGGACCAGTTCCTTTCAACCCATTTCTGAACTGAACGAGGTGATGGCCATAGTCATGTAAACTGGCCAACCAAGCCCCTTTCTGATAGAGACAACACCGCCCGACGGGGAAGAGACAGAGGTAGAGAGATCTCTGGGATGTTTTCAAGTTTCTTCACAAACTTGGATATCAAAAGTCTGGTTTTTGGAGGGCCAATGGTTGAGATCAGAGATGCAAAGGAATCTGTATTTTCATCTTGCTCATTGGTCTATTTTCCTAGAGGAGGATATGCATCCTCCAGTGGATCTGATGGTTCCATGATCGCGGTAGGAGGCTGCTCTAGTCTGCCCGAAGCTCAAGTATGCGGAGGACCTCAGGGCGCACCAAGGAGGATCTCACGGGAGCATGCACAACTCTAACGATTTTAATCATCTACAAAGGTATTTATTGGCCTCGTATGAATGAAAGTGTTTCAAGCATATAAGAGGATGTTCTATGTGTTCTACTAGAAAGCCAAGCAATAGAAAGTTGGGTTTGTACACTCCACTTCCTATTCCTTCTCGTCCCTGGGAAAGTATTTATGTGGATTTTGTAGGAGGAATACCTATGTCTAGGAAAGGTCATGATTATCTTTATGTTATTGTGGATCGTTTTAACAAAATGTGTGTTTTGATGCATTGTAAGAAGCAGGTTACAAATAAACATACTACTCAAATGTTCTTCCATAATGTATGGGTTCATTTTGGGTTGCCCACTTCTATCATTTTTTATTGAGATTATCAATTTGTCAAGAAATTTTGGTCAAGATTATGGGAACTCATGGAAACCAAATTGAAAAAGAACACAACATTTCATCCACAAATGTATGGCCAGACAGAAGTGGTAAACAAAACAATAGTACATCTCCTTTGTGGATACTGCAACGAGCATCCTAAACTTTGGGATGAACACTTACATTACATCCAACATGCCTACAATAGAGCCAAACATTTTTCGACTCAGACATATCCATTCGAAGCATGTTTAGGATATTTACCAAAATCTCCATTATATTTTGTCTTTGGGAAATATGTTGCGGTGGATGGACACAATGATATAGACAAAGCCAAGTGCTTCATTGAACAAATTCAGTTGGTGCATCAGATGGTACAAGAATAGTTGGAGAAGAGTCAATCCAAATATAATGTGAGACATGACAAACATTATGTTGACCACAAATTCCAGGTGGGAGATCAAGTTTGGCTATATATAAGCAAGGAAATACTTCAAGGTGAAGGTAAAAAGCTCAAGCCAATCAGATATGGTCCTTTTAAAATCTTAGAGAAGATTGGTAATACTACTTTCCGATTACATTTTCCACCATACATGTAAATTTATACTATCTTGAATGTGAAAAATTGAGGTTATATGAGCCTCCTATGATTGAAGATCAAGGAGAGAACGTTCAAATTCCAACCATAGAAGATTTTTCTCCTAAATTATTAGAATAATTGCAGCAAGATACTATTCTTAACAGGAGGATAAGAACTTCACGTAGAGCCAATGTGGAGTATCTTCGTGTGAGGCTCAAAGGAACTAATCCAAGTAAATCTAAGTGGATTGAGATCAGAAAAGTGAGGGAGATGTACCCTCACTTAATTGATCATTGAAACAACCTTTTGGTGATCCAAAAACTTCTAGTGGGGAAGAATGATCTAGGGGATCAAAAAAATGCTCGAAAATGAAAGTGCTCAAAATTTCTTGAAACCAATTCTAGATCATAGTACTTGTCGTCATGAATCCAATGCTACTTGAATCACCTCAAACCGACATCGTATGCTCAAGTTACCACGTTCTGAAGCTTTGGCCAAATAATTAAACAAGTCAAACAATAGGGTTGACTGGGCTACTGATTGGGCATACCTTATAACTAATATCAACATGCTGACTGGGCCTACACAGAGAGGAGGAACAATCCCAACTCAACATGTGGCAACTCTGTACTATGGCACATGGTGCGATTTTATTGGTTGGTTTGGTTTGAAAAGGGCCAATGGTGAGGGGCCACATGACCCAATAAGAGGGCGCCATGTGGCCCTCCGTGATTGGGCAAAAAATTTATAAGCATCCCAAGGGCCTTGGTGGGTGACCACTCAACATGTAGCAACACAACTCCATGCTCTACCTCCAAGCGAAACGACGAATCTTAACAACCATATAACGCCGGTTTTATTTAAAGTACAATGATCAACACATTTGGGGGAGGGGGCACTTGGACCTAGCTCCAAGTCGTATGAAACCATGTGACCACTTGGAGAAGCCATTGGAGGGGGCAGGAGGATAAGCCTTGGCCCCTAGTTCTCGAAACAAGTGTGACCACCGACGAACAGGGAGGAGCTATAGCTACAGGGGTAGGTGGTTAGCCCTGGCCCTTGACCATATTAACACACGTGACCCATTCCTACCAGAGCGGAGGGATGGGTTAGCGGGAGAGGGTAGTTAGCCCAACCCCCCTGCCACATGGAAATTAATGTGACCCTGTTCAGGCACTAAGGGTTATTGGCGCTTTTAACTAGGTGATAATTTGCACCTTTTTCAACAGGAATCTTGCTGGCACCAAGCTAAATTGTCACTCGATGATTGGCATAAAGGCCGAATTCCTAGAATGGACAACTAGAATGGTAGATTTGTAAAACAATTAGTTGAGGTTTTTTCGAGGAGGTATATCTTACTCATTTTTCAAACTTTTTGAGCTCAAAAAGAGCCTAGATAGGGGTTTTTGAGCATTATGAATCCATTGGCAACACTATTTTTTCAATTTGACCACTGTAAACTGATGTAATTTCATATTTGAGCATATAATTGAAGAGGCCCAACATTGGAAGCTAGAATTGGATGTAGCCCAGGAGGGGTGAACTTCGTTATCAAATTGTTGTGTTGTGTTGCTATTTATGTTTCATTTTTCTCTGTTTTATTTATGCAAACTAAGCTAAAAAGACTAAGTTTATGTGATTTTGCAGCTTGATCCATTTCACAAAAGACATAAACTTACTTGCAATTTTTTTTTATGAAACCTGCATGTTTTTTAATTTCATACCAATTGATGATCACTTAATGTTTGATGATTCTTCACCTAAGCATAATGAAAACAACGAGGAAAGTGAGGATGGATCTCCTGAAATTATCATTGATCATAATTGCAACAGTTCAATACAACCTTTTCATTCCCTTGTATCCAATTCTTTCTACTTCTTATATCTCGATTTTTTATTAGATGTTGGTGTGCATTTTTCTTTTTCTAAACCATCTCACATGATGCCATCACAATCTGATTCTTTAGATATGATAAGTATAGGTGATGTATCCATCGAACATGTTTTTTATAAAGTTGAACATAATCCTCCTTTTCTCCAATCATTCACAAGGAAGATATTCATGTTATAGGATGAATTTATTTCATTAATTGATGATTACACACCCTTTGTTGTTGAGTATGAAGATCTCACATTTCCTATTCATCCATTGATTGATTTAAACTTTCATGCCTCCATTTCACATATTTAACTAATTAATTTAATCAATAAGAAGACTCAAACTACTATTTTCAATTCTTTACTGAATTCTCAAATTATACATTTGTCATTTGCAAATTTAACGTATCTAAGATATAATTTGCTTCTCAAGTTTTATGATAGGGTAGCACAATGGATTGAGGATTCATATTTGGAAAATTTTCATGAAACTGGTAAGGTTTCTCATGCTTTGTTTCTAAATGGAAACCACTAAAGTAAGTTTGACTTGTTTATGATTATTTTTGAAATTCCCTCTTTACTAATTGCTCATTTCTTTGTCTTTGCAGGATTGGAGCTTATTCGATGATTACATTAGAAATATGACTACATGTAGTATTGTAACCATTGATTAGTTTCTAAGGGTAGGATTAGAAGTATAATAGTTTTTGTTTGATTTTCACTTTTCCTTTTGAATACTGTAGTTGTGGAGGCACGCTAATAGTATATGCACAAAGAAAGCCATTACTTGAATACAGTTAGAGAAGTTCATCAAAAGTTCTTATCTCTTTGTTGTTCATATGCTTGTTTGTAATTTTTAAACACTTCCTTTTAAAACTCATTATTATAACTTAATTATGAAATGCTTAAAGAATTTGTCCTCAAACATTACAAAAGAAGAATATTTTTCAAATAAAGTAAAGAGATAAGGAAACCAATCTTTAAAGTTTCACATTAACTTTCTCTTGGCATGAAATTTGGCTTACCAATGCACATAATTACACATCTCATAAATTAGGTTTTTTTATTTAATTTCTTTTGCATATTTGTTTGCTCTTCTTCTTGAATAAATTTGCATCTCATGTATGATCGCTATCTTAAGGAAATAACCTATCTACAACAAACTCTTAAATGTATGATTTCTTTCTTTCCTTTTGGTTCATATTGAGATGCTAGTTTGTTCAAGGCTTAGTGTAATTTTGTTTTGGTGAGGAATATATTTTTAAGGCAATTCTTGTTCTGCTAAAACTTGTTACCATGATATAATATTTATGTAGTTTCTATCAATTGCAGAATCAAGTAGAAATTTCCAATTAATTATCCAAAGATAATGCCATTTAAAAAATGATGTAAAAAGGATTTCACTTGCAAAGGGACCTTTGATTAATGAGCCAAGGGAAGTCGACAAATCTAGTAAACATTTGACCTTTTTACACCATCCTGTCTGACCTGCTCCCCCATTTACTCGAGAATCCCAAATGAGATTAGAAAAATTTTCTAATGATTTTAGCTCCTCTTTATTTTGTCTTCTTGGGATAAAATCACTTGGGTAAAACAAGTCCGAGAGACATCCTTGCCAAGGTTATGGATCCCTGCTTGCAGCAGTGGCTTTATTTGTGACATATGGGATTCCAAATCAATATTCAAATAAATTGACATGTAAATATTTCAGAATATACATGTCATCCCATGCCTTTAGGGGGATTTCGGGTTTTCTCCCCCAATAGAAAATAGGTAGGATGCTTGATTATGAATCTATAACCAGTGGAATGGGATTCAAATGTCTAATTTGGGTTAAAAAGGGTATCCCTGTTGAGCCTACAAATATCTGCTCATAGAAATGGCTATACCTATGGTATTGTGGTCATCCTTATATACCTATGTTCATTTGATTACTTGGTAATTTTAAGAATTGATGCCTAACAAAGTCTACCTTGTTATTAATAAATTTGTTTCTTATTCTTTAAAGCTCTTTGCATAGTATTAGAACTATTTTTACTGATTTGGAAAACATTTAAAGATCAGTCAATAAATATAAATCATGGTATTTATAAAGCCTATACACATGTAACTTTACTGTATTATATGTATGGTATTTATATATATTCTTATAAATTTAGAACTTATATTACATGTATGTAATGAAAAGGAAATATAAATAAAGCTACAATTATTGTATGTAATATAATGTATATGATATAATGCATATTTGGTATGTATAGTATTACTCATATACTATGCATTGTTTGTTTGTATTATTTTTTCTGAGAAATATCATGCAATTACGTAATTTACCAATTTCTTAACTTTTAACTTGTAAACAAGAAGATCGTGAATATGCTAACGCACATGCATGCAAAATAGTTGTTAAAGATAAAGGGATTGGTTTAATATACACCATCATTGGTTTTATGCAATTTTATCAAAGTTACCGAGACATAAAATATCTGATGGGATCTCCATCCTGAACACAATTTGATCTGTTCAATTCTTCGTTTGTTTTTAACTAGTAACAAAATATTTTTTAATAACCACATAATCCTAGATTCTATGGCTATTCTTAAAATATTCAAATTTTTAATATGTTTTGTTTTGTGCAGGTATTACAAAGTTGTTTCAAGGTCAATTTATGCATATTCAAATATGGCAAACAAATCTTTTCAAGATATGGCATCAATTTGGCAGAGTGTTGGATGATACGAGGTCTATTCACCCAGATAGACCTATTCTAGAATATTTTTGATACAACTCATATAACTCATATGTTTGATTTGGTGGGATAAACTATGCTTTAGATTTTGGGGAACAATTTTTTCTACTAGAAACCTTCAACACTACTGAAGGATGAATTAATAGTGTGTCTTGTTATATATTTTTACTAATTTAAACATATCAATTGATTCAAGCATCAACTAACCAACATCACATTAGTAGATCCTCATATAAGTATATAACCATGTAAGCAACTAAACTAACACATCCATAAGAGAAACAATGCACAACACAATAATCACACACACGAGACACAAGGATATCTGGTGGAAACCTTTTTAGGAGAAAAACCACCCTTATTGTTGCTATGCTACTCTGAATCTATATTATGTCAAGCAAAATTATCTTTTACATAGAATGTTAGCTACCACCAGCTAGGAGACTCAACCTCAAACAATAGTTAGTTTGCCACCACAGACTAGGAGACTCAATTCGAAAACACAGTGAGTTGATGACCATCAACTATTCCAACTACCACTGGGAAGAAATGACCATTTCCACAACACTGATACTAACAACCGCTAGCATGAAATCACTACTCCAACTTAGCAAGCACCGACTTGCTGGAGGCCACTGTTCCACAACTCTATGTGGACCTCTATTTCATTCATTTTCAAATTGGATCTAAGACACTAGCTCAACAAGACTCAACTCTACCATCAAAACCTAACAACAAGACAATTTCAACATCAACCATAAATTGTTAAAATTTGGCAGCTCAACGATGAATTTCTCCTGGAAGAAATCATATATTTCAATTCTGTTTGAACAACCTATAATTAAATTTTAGTTCTAACAATTAATTGGGCTGGTATAGTTAAAAGGCGAGAGAATAATGAATTATTTTCCTACTATATATCTTCTTTTATGTCAGTTGTATATAAGAAACTCCTCTTCCTAAGGAAAATGGCTTGAAGAGGAATGCCCCTGAATTTATGGACATTGATATTGAAGGCTGACAATCTAGCAAGAAAGATAAGGTTCAAGGGGAGAAATTGAACTCACTTCACAATTTATTGAAAAGCCCTCAAGAGAAGTAGGATTCCAAGTACAATTGGGAGATACAATATGTTCACCTTCATCCCCAGATCTTATTGAAGAGTCTTCCCTCAATGCTTTTGCAAAAATATTTCCAGCAAATTGAGGAGAGAAATGTAAAAGTAAGGGGAAATGTTATAATACAACAAGAGGCTCAATCAATCCCAAATTACTAGAACAAACTCCTATCAACCATGGACTTGGAAAGGAATCAACTTAGAATATCTCTTATTCATCCAATTTCTTAGACTTTTTCATCTTGCATATATTTCAAGACAATAAATTTGTCTGTGGATACTAAAGACATTCCTCTGCCTGACAAGATCAATCTACATAGAAAAACACGTGAATTGATTTATAATGATTTTGGCAAGTCTTCTTTGGTAGCTAGTAAAGCAAAGGAACTCTTGGAAAAAATGATATACTAGCTTAAATAAGAAAGGGCAAATTCCAGAGCCCTGCACACCCAAAATAAATAATTAAAGTATTCAATAATCAAATTGGGAGTAAATCCTAAGGAGAAAACAACGATTCAAGCCTTGTTGTGAAGTACAAAGTTAGAAGTTAAAACATTGAGGAAGAAATCAAAGATGCCTATAGGTGAATATGTACAGATACCTGAATTGGCTCAGGTGGAGAAAGAAAATGAAATTTTGATAGAAGAACTGCTAGGAACAAATCAAGAGTTGACAGTCCTCAAGCAATAAAATGCATAATTGCGGTTGAAAATAGATAAGCATGTATGTACTGTGGTAGTGTTAGTTGATTTAGAAGATCCTATAGAGAAACTAACTGGGGTTATGACCGAGTTAAAAATCTCAAAAGATGAACTAAAGAAGCTACAAAGGAGCCTAGAGGATGCCAAAGAAAAATTGAGTATGAAAGAGAGAAAAATTTATTTAGCAAAGGACAATTTGAATTAGGAAATCCTCAGGCATCAAACAACAAAGAGGAAATCAAGGAACTAAAGGCCAAGCTCAAAAGTAACACGTCTTTAGTTCACGCAAGGCATATTATTTGGGACGATATAATTCAACAAGTTAGAGCTATTTGGGACCATATGAATGTTATTGCACAAGAAAAAGACATAATAAAGGCCACTAAAGTAATTATTACTACATATAAAAATAAAGCATAGGAGAGCACCTAAATGGCTAAGAAAATTATTGATTATTTCAATGCTAAATCTTCACAGGAGCTAAGCACTGTGGATATTTGTTGATGGTGCTAGATATCGCAAATATGCAAGGGATATCCATGATATGAGGTTCCAATTAGACCTCACACCATTTGGTGTAGGAGTCCCATACAATTGTATGGTCCAACCACCATTACAAAGGTTTTAGAGATACGCCTTGGTTACAACACATATGCGAGAGCTCACAAACACCTCTTTGGGGCAGCAAGTATGTGATATTTGTGTCACACCAAATGTAGAATGCAAAGGAAACCTCCACGACTAGTAAAGGGAAACAATCCTTCAGTTAGGGAAGTAATAATGTTATCCTAAGGAAGACCCAGGAGTGAAGAGAAAGGATTGTTGATTTACCTACAAATTAGTTTACAAGATAAAAAACAATCATGAAAACATAACAACACCCATTCAACACCTATGGGCTTCCATACAAACTTTTACATTCCATACATGACCCTTTCCATTTCACATGTGTCTCTTCACACCCCACGTGTCTTTTTTGGGCAAATTATAGACTTATAATTTGACAGACATAAATCATCAACCAGGGGTATGTAACCTTATGATATGCTGTGCAAAATATATGCAAGCTAATAGTTTAAGTGTTTTTCCAAACAAAACCACACACACACACACAACTTCAATATATCTTATCCTCATCAACACTTAGCAACAAAGGCTATGGAGTGGATTTAATCATCCCTCTACAACACCTAAAATTGCTGATGCTGATCAGAAAAAGACAATGGATCAATCAAACAACAATTCAACCAATTCAACATTTCGTAATGTAAATTAAAGCTTGATCAAATAATTCCAAACATATTAATCAAATAAGCTTTACCATTTGAACCATCATACATGTGCTGCTACAAATTAGAAAGGAGGAACAAAAGTTGTGTAATATTTCTATCAATTCATGAAAATATTACACAACCCCTTCAACTGCTAAAGGAGTTTACAGTGATACAGAAGTTTGGTATATCAACCTCCTCTTTGTAAATGAAACATAAAAGTATTTATACAAGTGCAAAGGTATAAACTTGCTCGAATTAGGAAAACTAACATATTGCAACTGTTTGCTAACAATAATTGGAAAAGATAATAAAAATAGACATGTTGAGATTGATCCATGACTAAAAGCATGGATCAAACTAATCTTGTTGAGTTGCTGGAGCTATTTCCCAATATGACTATCTATGAGAGGACTGAAGGTCTGGGTGGTTTTGGTGGCAGCTTTGAGGAAACCAATATGACAACATCCATATAAGCGAATTTCTTGACACAACCCATGTTTTCATTCTCCTCGAGGCTGACCGGAACATACTCGACCATCAAGATCGTTGAAGGAAATCGGAGCAGTTACAGGAAATCAACAATCCTATAGGAAATCGCGGGATGTCCGCAGGAAATCGCGGAACCGCTTCAGAATATAGTTGGTCTGCATATGATTCGGTTAGCACCCTTAAAATTGTAGATAATTCGATTAGGTAACATTTAGCTTGAAAAATACTCAAGAATAAAGTGAAATGATACTTTTTAAAATGATTTGAATACCTTAAAGCTCACAACACCCTTTTGGTCAAAACACATATAGTATGGAAACAAGAGAGTTATTAAGGGTCAAAAAGAGTTCTAAAGGGGGAAGCAAGGCTTATAAATGTTATAAAAAATGAACAAAATCGCGGATCAACATCTCCCCCACACCAAGCTCCTTGCATGTCCCCTATGCAAGCAAAAATGTTGCAACTCCAAAGGAAAACTCACTCTTTGCCCTGAGATGCAGCTACTGTGGCCAGGTGATTCAATTGAGCCCTGTTGGACTCAACTTTCTAAACCTTACTTCGATATTCTTCATTCTCGTTCTGCAAGTGCTTGATCTGAACCTAGTTTTTCTTCATGACTTGACATGCCTTCTAATGCTTCACTTTCCACTCATTCATTTCTTTCTGCAAGCGTAGGCTGTTTTCCTTTAGAGTTTTGTTTTCCTTTCGAAGAACCTATTCAAACACAGTGAGTTCGGCGATAGTTTCCTCCATCTCCTTTAGGGACTTCTTTTTCTTAGAAGTTCCCTCATCCACCTCCTGCCCTTGAGAGGACTGAGGTAGACTTGGATCCTCCCTCTCTTGGAAATGTTCAACTGTTTTATCCCCAATTTCCTGCAGTTGTGGGTTTTGGAAAGACACAACCTCCCACTCTTCTTTGCCAACGAACATAAATGATTCAATCTTCACTTTCTTCCCCTTATATAAGTCTCGGGGTTTCTCATCCTTCTTATCAGTTTTAATTTGTTGTACCCCCTCCTCTGTAGTTTCCTTTATCACCAACTTCGTCGCTTGGCTTCTCATAAAGTGCCTAGTAGGAGCAGAGGTACCCTTTGACGGCTTAGGCTTCTTCCCTACAGTTTCCCCGACTACCACCACTTCCTCATATTTCTTAACCTCCTCTGTCAATTGACCATGGGTCTAGGGTTTCTTTCTCAGCTTCTCCATTGGTTCTACCTCTTTGGTTTCTGATAATTTGGGCTCCTTCTCATCATCCAAAAGGTAATTCTCTACCAAAAACTCTTTCCACGTTTTGTTCTATTTCTTCAAAACCTCCATCATGATAATTTTGACAAGACCATGATGATAGAGGTTGTCCTCTATATGTGATTCCCTCTCCTTGGAAGAAGTAGCCATCTTCAACAAAGAAATTCTAAGATAATATGGTAAATTCAAGGGTTTGTCTCGGAAACAGTGAAGGAGACAAATATGAAACATGAAAGCTAACCCAAAATGACCTTCACAGGTGATATACTTTTGCAACAGAAACAAGAGACATTGGTTCTTACTTCTAAGGTAATCCTGTAGAATCCCCTTGCTCCAGTCCAGGCTTGCATGTTCTTTTTTGAGGAAGGGTGCACAAATGTCCTTGTTGAATTGCTGGTTTTTAAACCAATGCTCCCCTTCCCGTGGAATTCCACAATCTTAGATTACTAGCTTCTCCATCAATCTTAAATTAACATTACCCACCTGCACCCTGTTGCCATTTAAGCTTAGAGCAAAATAATTTGTCACCTCTGAGTTATGCCTACTAAACTTTAGGAACAGAGGCAACCATCTTGCCATCTCCAACCTTGCCTTACTCTGTGGGTAAGAATCGAGTAATGCAGGACCCTGAGGTTCGAACCTGATGGTGGACTACATTTTCAACAGTAGATAGGAGTGGGAGAGAGCAAAGTTCGATCCAGTTCGCTGATATGCTTCTAAGACCAAGTGAGATAATTTAAAACCTGATAAGAACACGAATGGTTTAATTTAAGAAAGTTGTAGGGTAATGAGGCAACTTCGAACGATGCGGAACGTGATCATGATTTCCATCATGATCTGTTCTGCGTGATAAGTGTTGGGAAGATAATCAATTTACACATCATAATAATAATCGGGAATGGGAACTCGCGTTATGACCCAAATGGCTCATAGCTGCCTTATTCCGCGAGGGTTTCCATGACTCGTACTCATGCAAATTCAAAATTTTCATACCATTAACTTTTTACCTTAAGTATTCTGATGCCAAACATACCTGCTCGATCTTACCTTATAACGGTCGAGTACTTTGGGTGACGATTGCACTTTCTTTGGAAAAATAAACCACTTCGAAACCATATCAAATGAAAGATCGTGTAGTTACATGGCCTCAACTAATGATGAAGATGACCTATACTTGCCAAATTCTTTTAGGAAAATGTTCTGCTTGAAATTCGTTCTTCAGGAAATAAGTGATTTTTTGTAGGAAATGCAACTGTTGAACTTCTCTACAGGAAATCCCTCTGCAGGAAACCATATTCTCCCTTTTTATTGTACAATTTACTACACATGAATATAGGTGTTGCAGTCGAATGTGCAGTAATCTCGTTGGATTATCAACCATTAAGGTCAGCTGTTAACCAATGCGAGGTCCATCACCGTTAATGAGAGCGAGGACCAAGGTACATTCGATGCATGCTATCAGGGGTGAGTGTATGAGCTGTTGTCGACCCCCTTGTGGGATCCAACAGTCAAGGAGCCATGATGAATCTCCATTTCTGCTGATGAGATAACATGTCATTAAGGTATACAAGCTTCAAGGCATCAAAAGTCTCTAATTTTGAACCCAAATAATTTGCTGATGTAGATGGGCCAAGATTGTTGGAAGGAGGGCCTTAAGAGATGCCATATCAGTCCAACACGAGCAAACCAAAAATTAATTGAAAGACATAATTTATTTTGAGATCCTGAGGGATCTACTGTCCTATGATTTTAACAAGCCTAGGGCAGTTCATGCTTGCCAGATTTTAGTTTTAGAGAGTCTGAAATACTGAAAAAGAAGACTCCAAGGGGGCTCCTTTTCCGTAATTAGTCCATTGGTGTCAGAAAAAGGAATAAACCTATACCGAATAGACATTCCTCTCATGGTTTAGTGAGCACGATAGGGAACAAAGTAAGCTCAGTTTATTATGGCAAAAAATAAAAAAGAGTTAGTCAAAGGACTGAATCCCTTTCCCACCATTTCTAGCTCTTTCTTCTTCACATCTCTTCCACAAATTCCTCCTTAGATTGGGGCTTCTGATATAGCTTGAGTCTTTGCCCATTCACTAAGAAGGTAACGTTTCCATCATCAATTATTTTAACCCGAACAGATCCATTATCAAAAACTTTCTCAATTTCATAGGGGCCAAGCCAATGTGTGTTAAATTTCCCTTTAAAATTCTTAAATTTCGAATCAAAAAGCAATGCCCAGTCTCCCTATTTGAACTACATTTTCTTAATGTATCTGTCATGCCATTTAGCCCATTTTTGTTGGATTAGATCAGTATGTTGAAAGTCATCCTGCCTAATCTCGTCTAACTCATTGAGTTGCAGGATTCTCTGTTGCTGTGCTTCATTAAAGTCTATGCCCAAATCTATTGCCATCTTAAAACTTTTGCTATGAAATTTAATTGGCAGTAAAACTTGTTTTCCATACACCCATTCATACGAAGAAATGCTGATGGTGTTTATCCATGTGATCCTATAGGCCCATAATGCTTCGGGAAGTTTATTAGACCAATCCTTCTTATGTAATTGCACCGTCTTTGTCATGATTGTATCCAAAACCTTATTTGTTGATTCCACCTTCCCATTAGCATGTGGATGATAAGGGGTGGACTTTCGATGAGTAAGCTGATATTTATGTACAATTCCATGCACAAGATTTGATACAAACTTAGTACCCTAATCAGTAACAATTTCCTTTGGTACGCCAAATCTTACAAAAATATCAGAAAAAATAAATTCTACCACTGCTTCTTCATTGCTCTAGGTACTGCTCTCACTTCCACCCAATTCGTAACATAATCAGTACAAACTAAAATATACTTCTTACCTTTAGACATAGGATTGATGGGACCTACAAAATCAAGATCCCACCTCTCGAATGGTTCTATGAGAACTTGTGGCTGCAAAGGCATTTCATCTGCTTGAACAGGCCGCCCTATTCTCTGGCATCTATCACATTTATGAACGTACTCCTTTGCATCTTTGAAAATACTTGACAAGTAGTAACCTGAGTGCAGGATCTTATAGGCTATCTGCTTATTTGCGAAATATCCTCCCCAGGGTTCATCGTGACGAGCTCTCAATATATCATATATCTCATTCTCTCTGAGACACCTGCGAATAATTAAATCAGGTTCGGTGCAAAAGATGTCTCCTTTTATCCAAGAGTAATCAACACTTTTCTAATAATTCTCTTTTTTTGACTAGATGGGAAGTAGGGTGGTAACTTTCTTGTAGCAAGGTAATTGGACATAACTACAAACCAAGGTGTTTTGACAGAAATAACAAGCAAATTCTCATATGGAAAGCTAACATTAATAGGGACATCCTCACCTGCATGGTTGAGCCTGGATAGGAAATCAACTACTTGATTTTCTTTTCGCGGCCTGTCCAATACCGTGATGTCAAATTCCTGCAACAACAAAAGACACCTAGTAATCTTTCCATTAGTGACTTGTTTGTTCATGAGATATCGAATAGCAGAATGATCTTTATGTAAAAAAAACTTTGTAACCAGTGATGTAATTGTTGAAAATAGAAACAAGAAATGATAAAAATAGAATCCATAAATTCCAATTTTAATTTGTCCTTGAATTAAAATTGTGAATTAAAATTCGAATTTAGTCTCACCAACTGCTTGGAAATAATTAATGAATTCATTATGGATTAATTAGTTGGAGAAATTCAAGTTAGAAGTCTTTTTGAAGTCATGCAAGAGTTATCCCTTAAATTAAGGAGATTATCCCTTAATTAAGGAGATAAGATTGAGTTATATTTGAGTTGTAATTGGTTAACTCAGTTTACTGAGTTAAGTCCAGTTAAATTAGTTCCAAACTGTTTGAGGAATTTGTGAGTTATCAGCCAGTTGATGCATGCATGCACTCAACCAGTGTACTCCAGATAACTGAAGATTCCCTCTTCAGAAATTCATGCATGTCTATTTTGAGAAAGACCTAGTTGAGCTAAAAGTCAAGGATAATGTACTATCAATTGCATGTTTTCTCCTGTAAAGGAAACTCATGCATGCAGTCAAGAAAAGGTTCCTTGAGGATTGCACAATTTTGACAGTGTGTTAGAGAAGTGTGTGAGAGCAGTGTTCCACTGGGTGAAGGAGAATCATCCCAGAGGAACTGCGCAAGGAAATAGGAGCTTGGAGGGTAGAGAGGAAGGCTTGTGAGAAGCTTTGATTTCCCGTGAGCATCCAGGAGGATTGTACTAAGAGATGGATAGCTATGAGAGCTAAGGCTTTTTTATAATTCTTGATGTATGTCCACCTTGTATGATAATACAGACAGTGGGGTTTTTAGCTGAGGCTTTCCCCTGAGTATTTTCTGTGTTTCATGTGCATTCATTCTTCTTCTTTTGGTTATATTGTTCAACTAGATCTTGCTCGATATTTAAGCTTTCGCAAATTGATAGTAGAAGTAGGTTATAGTATTTTACTTTGGTATATTGCATTATTGGGTTAATCTACAATCAAATTTTCTACATGGTCTTAGAGCGAGATTTGTAGAGAATTTGCAGAATTTCTACATGGTATCAGAGCTAGCTGATCTATAGAGAAATTTCTACATGGTATCAGAGCCAAGTTTATCGGGGTTGTGAACAATGTACTGAGAAGAGAATTCGAAGTTTGAAGTTTGGGGTTGCAAGTGCAAATCAAATTCATATCATACTTCAATTGATATGGGACATTATGCAACTAATTGCCCATCGAAGAAGTCCAAGAAGGGATCCTCGGAAGGATCAGAAGGTGAGGCATTAGCCTCTCAGTTCGAAATGGACTTTACCCTCATTGCATGCATGGTGTCATCGATGATGGGTTGTGGTTTGTATCTTGACAGTGGAGCCTCATTCCACATGACCGGTGATAAAAGTTTATTCAGTACCTTGGAGGAGAAAGACCTCAAGATGCGCATAGAGATGGGCGTATAGTGTTTCAGGAGTGGGCACGGTTTCTTTTGAGAGGGAGCTTGGACCTCCTTTCACCTTGACAGATGTGAAGTATGTGCATGGACTGAAGAAGAACTTGGTATCGGTCGCGATGTTTTTTTATTTATTTTTAACAAGATTGGATAGTGGATATATTACCAAAAGTTGAGATGGAACAAGCTCCTATTACAATTGACTGTAACATAAGTGAAAACTAAGCAATGAGAATGTGATGGGGACACAATCCCTTCTCCTGTGATTATATTAAAAAATTCATAGATTTCTATAGCTATTCTTCAATACTCTCTAACATATTGTCCTACTAGTAAAGCAAATTTACATAACATTGATTCTCTGGTATTTTTGCATGGTTTGTAAATTGACTGATCCTAAGAGGGCTGATTCTTCTTATCATAATAAACAAAGTTTTCACCTTCTTGGCTCATGGTGTTGGTCTTAAAGTATATAACTGCCTCCTCTAAATGTTTTCATTTGTTTCTGAGTGCTATAATCTCTTCTTTCTGAATTTCCATGTTCCTCTTATGGTAGCTATAATCTATTCTCATTTCAAACTTGATGTCTTTCAACATTTCTTGGAGTCTGATAATCATAAATTTGTTCACTTTGCATGCTGGGCATGTATCATTCCTTGCTGCTTTTTCTTTTGGGTTAAATTCCATTTGGTTTGCTTCCTTATTTTTCCCCTTGAGCTGCTTGCTTTTCCTTCTGTTGTTGTGATGTTCCTTCTGCTCGCTGTTCCTTCTGTTGGCTATTCCTTTTGTTGTTGTGCTATTCCTTCCGCTTACTGTTCTTTCTGTTGGCTACGGATGTTCCTTCTGTTGTTGTGTTGTTCCTTTTTCATGTTGTTCCTTCTGTTGTTGTGCTGTTCCTTTTGTTGGCTGCGACTGATTGCTATTCCTTCTACTTACTGCTTGGAATTCCTAAGTGTGATAGACATGGAGGGGAGGCGTTGAGGGGGAGGAGGTAAAGAGGCATAAATGGTCATTAATGGAGGAGTGAGGTTGGTGGTTGGAGGTTTTCACAACGCATATGGCTGGAAGCTTGAAGGAGGAGTCGAAATGCTAAGCTCGTGGGCAGTGAAAAGAAAACGAGATGGAATTTAGATAAGGCGGGGATGCTTGTAGCTGGGCAGGGGATATGAGGGGCGATTGAAGCAAACAAATTTTCTTGGGGATGAAGCTACGGGAGATGTTACAATTCCACATGTATTTGTAGAAGTTGGGAGCTGTTCAAGGCCTTTCATTGATAGGATGGGTTGCTGTGTGTTTCCTGTGAACATGATCGCAATTGTCCTTGCTACCAGAACAATTGTGATTTTTTGATCTTCTTTGATTTTTCCTTCGTATTCTCATGACCTTCTTCTTATATTTGCAATGATATTATTTTTGCTGAGATGTTACTACTTTTTCAAAATTCTTTTAGGAATGCTCGCTGTTCCTTTATTTTGGGAGGATTCATGCTTATTATCTTTTGGAGGAACTTATGGGATAGAGGTGTGATATTCCTCTTTATTTTCCCAAATTCTCCCTTCAGTTCTTTTCACTGCTTGATTAGCGAAATAGTTTGCCTGTTGGTTATGAGTTCGCAAACATGTCTGAAGATCACATCTCCTGAGCCTTCTAAATTATTCCTGATTCTCCTATATACTCTGTTCATGAATTCATTATTGGGATTTTTGTGACGAACCATTGCCTCAATTATTATGGCTGAGTCTCCTATTATAATGGCATCTTGTATCACTCTTTTTTATTATTATTATTGTTCCCATTAACAAGCTGTAGGCTTAAGCCTTATTATTTGAGACTTCTCCAAGTCCCCATTCATATGTAACCTTTTCTTTCCCATCCAGATCAAGAATTATTCCCCTTGCCCCTGCCTTCCCAGGATTATGTTTTGAAGCCCCATAAAAGTAGAGGCAATGTATTCTCTGATTTTTTTTCCAAGTTGTGAATTCTTCTTCACTTAGTCTCATTTTCCAGCTATGATCTGAAGTTTTCCTCCTTTATCCTTTTGACCGTTGTTATTTATTATGGTTTTTTTAAATTGATTTTTCTCTTCTTGTTGAAGAGTGTTGTAGTCTGTTGGTGTTATTCCTTTAACATTTAGGATTTCGGAAGTTAAACCCCATGTTTTTGAGAGGGTTTTGCCTATTCTTGGGGTATGGCTATGGAAAATGCATTTGTTTCTCGTCAACCAAATTTGCCAACAAAAAATTGCTAGGATGCACTTCTAGATCCTCTGTATCGTCACTTTCCTCTTTGTTGTGTATGTTTAGGCCTTCTCCAAGGTTTGAAGAAAGCCTAGTAGAGGATTTTCAAAATTTATATTGATTTCAAGAGGACTTATGAGCTATTTCCAGCACTCTATGGCAAAGATGCAGTCTTGAAATAAATGTTGTATGGTTTCTTCTGCTTGCAAACACATTGGACATCTTGAGGGGCCTTGGAAGCCTTTTTTTTAAAGTTTTCACTGGTTAAGATCTTCCATTTTAAGAGTGTCCAGGTGAACATTTTAATCTTAGGCAGACTTTCAGATTTCCAAACTGTCTTCCAGTAACCCCAGTCCTGTTGATTTGGTTGTTCTTATAAGATTTTGTATCTAGTCTTGACTGTGTATTTTCCACCACTTGGGTCCCAAAGGAGGTCATCTTCTTCCTCGTAGTTTATGGGTGCTTCCCCTTTAAGAAGTTGCCTTAATTTTCTCCATTACACTTCCATATTCACGGGGATTGTTAAGGCTTTCCATTCTTGCGAATCTCTTTGATTCGAAAGAGAGATTGAGTGTAGTGTATTTAGAACTTTTCCTCTCATCCATTTTTGAATACCTTCAATTTCTGAGTGGGTTTTTAGAGGTTCTTTTCCCATAATTCTATCCTCCTAGATAGATATTGTTTTTCCATTCCCTGGGATTTTTGAAATATGATTTCTCATTAAAGGGATTGTCTTTTTTACTAACTTCCAGACTTGAGTACATTGTCTTGATGCGATGTTTCCATTCAACAAAATTTTCCTAGAGCTGTCCGTGTATTTTGAAGCAAGTGTTTTTTTCCACCAGCTCCCTTTCCCTGTGATCAATCTCCATATTATTTTCATTCCCAAGGTAGCATTCATGAGACCAGGTAGCCAGATTGATAGGCCTCCTTGTTCACATGGTAGTACTACTTGCTCCCACCTGAAAAAACTTATTTTTTTGTTTTCTTGCTTCCCTCCCTACCATAAGAAGCTTCTTAGGATTAACTCCATTTGTTTATGGACACTTTCTGGATCCAAGATTATTGTATATTGGTATATTGGGAGGCTACTAGGAGTGCCTTGATTAATATCACCCTTCTTGCCATCTTTAGCCACATCATTCCCCATCTTTGGATTTTATTTTTCATTTTTTCAATATGTTTGGTCCATATCTCTGCCTTCATGTTTTATTTTGAGATGGGGAGTCCCAGGTAAAAGAAACGAGTCCATTTTTCCTATATGGGGATATCTAGGATTTGTGAAATCCTTTGCATGATTATTGGGGGGGGGGGGGGGGGTTATTCCAGCCATAGATTCTGCATTTTGTGTTGTTTAAGGGCCCACCTGAAACCTGTAGGAAATCATCTAATATTATTTTGAATCTTTTTGCAATTATTGTAGATGCCCCTCCCAATAAAAAAGTGTCATCGGCAAACAAAGAGTGGTTTATGGTTTTTACTCTTCTTGCTATTTGAAGTCCAGTGATATTTCCTTCTTTTCTTTGTTTTTCCAAGGCTCTGCTTAAAGTTTCCACCATTATAACATATAGGAAGGGGGAGAGAGGGCACCCTTGTCTGAGGCCTCTTGTACTTTGAAAGAATTTGCTAGGCCTTCCATTTACAAGAGGGGCGATCAAAGGGTTAGTGATGCAAGCTTGGATGACTTCTATTATTTCTCTTGAAAATCCAAGTTTTTTGAGGACTGCCATTAGATATGGAAGGCTGACCCTGTCAAATGCATTTGCCATATCTAGTTTAATTATGATTCCTTTTTCTTTTGTTTGTATGTTGGAATGTATGACTTCCTGTACAATAATTACATTATCTATGATTTGCCTGTTGGGCACAAATCCTCCTTGGTTTTCAGATATTATTGTTGGGAGAACTTCCTTGATTCTATTTGCAATTATTTTTGTGATGATCTTATAGGAGGAATTGCAAAGGGAGATGGGGCGGAATCTATTGAAGGTGGAAGGGTTGGGTTCTTTTGGGACTAATGCAAGATAGGAGGATTTTGTATTGCTTCCTTCTTTTTTTTTGAAGACATTCTTTACCATTCTTAAGAAGTCTTTTCTTATTATATTCCAATGGAATCTGTAGAATGCTATTGTAAAACATCTGTCCCAGGGGCTTTGTCTAGATGTAGGCTCCATATGGCCGCCACTACCTCTTCTTCTGTTATTTCTTTGCAAATTTTTGAGTTTTGTTTTGCTTTTTTGTTTTTTTGTTTTTAATTTTTTTTTGTATGCTGTAGGAAGCTTTCATACTCAGCTGTTTCTTCTCTCGCTAAAAGTAAATTTTTAAAATGCTTGTGGGCTACTCTTTTTAGTTCCTCTACACCTTTGAGATCTTGTCCATCAACTTGTATTTTTTCTATCTGATTTCTTGCTCTTCGTATCTTAATGGTATTGGGAAAAAAGGAGGTGTTTTTGTCCCCTGCCTTGAGCCATAGGCTTCTAGATTTCAATCTGGCCTCTTCTTCCTATTTTCTGTTTTCCCTATATATTTCCCAAAATATCTCCTTCTCTCTTAAATAATCCTGTTTGTCTTCTTCTTTGCTTTCTTTTTCAATTTGTATGCTGTCCATTTTTTGTTGCAGCTCTTTTTTCTTTTTATTTTATTTTATTTCATTTGACTTGCCCATTCCTTTAGCTTGGCTCTTAAATTTTTTAATTTTGTTTCCCAAAGATATTGGGGTGATCCTGATATTCTTGGTGCCAAGGATTCCTTGATTAGTTCGCTGAATTCTATGTTGCTGTCCCATATTGAGTTGTATTTAAATGGAAGCGGTCCTTGATTTTCCATTTTGCCCATCATTATTGCCACCGGCTTATGATCAGATGCCGTGGTGTGTAGAATTTTAGATTTAATAGAGCTATGAACTGCTGCTATGTTTTCTTGAATCAGAATTCTATCCAGCCTTTCTTTAATGTTATTTTTGCCCACTCTTTTGTTGCTCCACGTATATTTTCTGTTGTTTGGGGGAATGTATATTAATTTGTGTTGTTCCATTATTGCTTCCAGAGCATCCTTGGATGGGTTTGTGTGATATGTCCCTCCAAAATTTTCTTCTATACTTCTTACCAAATTTAAATCCTCTCCGGGAATTATTTTCCTGGTTTGTATTTCTTTTAGTGCTTCCTCTATGGTGTCCCAACATTTCTGTTTTTCCTTGTAATGATTGGGGGCGTATATGTTTATGAAGCTGTACCTCTCTTTTGTGATTATTTGCTTTAGATCTGTTTGTATCCAATGCTGATCTTTTTTTTTTGTATCACTTCCCATTGTCCTTTTTTCCATATTGTATAGATTCCCCTTGAAGATCCTGTTGCCTGTATTGCTTCCACTTTATAAGTTTTTTTATTTTTTATTTTATTATTTTTTCCATTTCTTGGCTATTTGTTTTGGTCTCCTGAATCATAAGAATGTCTGGATTTTATTTTTCCAGAATGTCTCTTGTGGCATTTTCTTTAAAGGGTGAACCCATTCCTTCGTAATTCTAGGAGACCACTATCATTATTTGCTTGTTGTACGGTGCAAGGGGCCTTTCCCTCTTTGTTGGATTTTATCATTGTTTCCTGAGCTTCTTCCCAGAAAGGATTCCATTGGTTGTTGTGTTCCTAAAGCCATTTCCTTTGCTACCGCTTCATCCCTCAGTTCTTTGTTTGAATTATGCCTGTTTTTTTTTTTTTATGTTCTACATTTTGGAGAGTTTCCTTTGACTGATTTCTTGTTAAAATTATGTCTACTGAGGGAGGAGGAGGAGATTGGGTATTTGAGATTGGAGAGGTTGCTGGGGGGTTGAGGGTATGGGGGGGGGGGGGGGGGAATCTGGATTTGTATATGGGGGATGAGGGGGTAGAGGGATCCAGTGGCCCAAAAGGATTTAGGCTAATGAGAGGATTGTCGTCTGCTTTTGGTGATGGAGGGAGGAGGTCAGAGGATGCAAGGGGCTACAAAGAAGGGTGAAGGGGTTGTTTGTTGGTTGTCTTCTTCCTTTTAGCCTACTCCCATTTGTTTTTTGGATCTTCAACATTTTCATTTTCATTCTCTTTTCTTTTTGTACATCTATTAGAAAAATGACCATATTCGTGACATACCTTGCATTTGAAGGGGATTTACTCATAATCCAGTTGTTGAATATGCATCCGTTGGTGCACTTTGATTTTGATCGCTTCTGGAAACCCTTTCCCTAGATCCACTTCTACATAGATTCTGGCACATGCATGCATATTTTCCTTTGGTTCACACCTATCTATGTATTTCTCGACTGCATTTCCTATATCTTTAACTAAATCATCTCCCCAGTAGTGGAGGGGAAGGTGCGGAAACCTGACCCAGACTGGGAAAATGTTAGGCACGTCCATTGCTGGATCAAAATCTTGTGTCCATTTGTTTAGATATAGTCCCCTTGTATCCTTGAAGTATGGGCCGTTCCTAAATATCAGATCGCGATCATCCTTGGTTTCGAAGTGGAAGGTGTAATACCCTCTTCCATAGAACTTGATTGAGATTTTTCCATTCATTGTCGCAGTCCAGTTCCTTTCCACCCATTTTTGGACCGTCTTGGGTGATGGCCATAACCCAGTAAACTGCCTCACTAATCCACACTCTGCCAGGGACAGAGCTGCTATATGGGGGAGAGCGGGGGGAGTGAGATTTCAGGAATGTCTTCCAATATTTTAACAAACTTGGTTATTGACGGTCGATTCTTGGCCGAACCCATTGCAGATATGAGAGAGGCAATTTCTTTTGCTGTTCCTTCATTATCTTGTTGGTGATCCGAGGGAGGTTCTCCGTCCTCTGGAGGATCCATCGAGCTAGGGCCTTAGCAGAAGGAGGCCGCTGAGGGGCAGCTAAATATTGTGTTCTCTGGCTAGGGCTGCGCTGTTCCATTAGCAGTAGCAACAACACATTCATTCACTCTTGGTATCAGTTGCGATGTTGGAGGAAAAAGGCTATGATGTTGTCTTCAGTAAAGGAAAGGCATTCCTTAGACACATCACCAAGAGATAGATGAAACATATCGGTTCACGAGTCAAGAACCTGTATGCTCTTGAGGTTCAAGATGCATGCAAAGCCTTGAGGAGCAAGGCAAATGTTAGAAACTTGGTGGTTGAGAGGGAGAGTAAATTACCTCTCAACATGAAGTCCTAGAAGAGGTCTCAGACAATTGTGGAGGAGCCATAATTAGAGAAGTGGGCACAGGGATCACATGCAGCCATACCTCCAGCTGTGAGGTGAGGCAATGTGAAGTGATAGTCCCAAGAAGGTTGAAATAGGGGCAAGATCCTTGAGGTACCCAACCTATTTTATTAAACCTTGCTATGGGAGCCCCAATGAGGAGTAGCAAGACTGGATGAGTGGGTAGAGACGGATACATGTGGAGCGGTAGAGAGAGCTACAGTGTAGGAGTCCTAAGACTGTGTGAGGCTGCAGTAGTGCAAGAGGCACAGGAGTGTTGCGCCAGTGCAGGATGGCACATATAGGTTTTCAACAGTGCAAGATGCAGGGAGTTGTCTTAGCAGCACAGGGGTTAGAGAGGGAGCACTTGTCAGCGGTAGAGGGAGCTTTAGCATAAGAGGGTGTTTCTAGCCCAATAGGGAGGTCAGTTGGGAAATGAGTTACTTACTTCTCAGTAACTGAGTTGCAGTGCAGCAGTGGGCAACACGATACAACATGATGAGAGGAGGTGTAGTGTAGATGCAGTGTTGGGAGAAAGGACCAGCAACATCATGGATGTAGCGGGAGGTAAGTGGATTGATGCAGTCAAAGATCAAAGTGATAGAGGGTAGAATAGTTAGATACTGAAGAGTGCAGCGAAGGATTGACAACAGTGCAGAAAGGCTGAGTCAATAGAAGCGCAAAGTTTTCAGTTCATAGAGGTAATAACAGTCAGAGACTTTGATGACAGATGTATCATATTGATTCAGGATGGATGTTTTTTTTTCTGTTTCTGGAGTTTCTACAGCAACAACAATAGAGAGAAGCGTTGCATGCATAACATTCCAAAGGTTCATGATCGGGATCGAGTTGAATTCCTTTCGCGTTGAGAGGGAGTGTTGAAACTAACAACAAGAAATGATAAAAATAGAATCTAGAAATTCCAATTTTAATTTGTCCTTGAATTAAAATTCGAATTTAATCTCACCAGCTACTTGGAAATAATTAATTAATTCATTATGGATTAATTAGTTGGAGAAATTCAAGTTAGAAGTGTTTCTGAAGTCATGCAAGAGTTATCCCTTAAATTAAGGAGATTATCCCTTAATTAAGGAGATAAGATTTAGTTATATTTGAGTTGTAATTAGTTAACTTAGTTCACTGAGTTAAGTCCAGTTAAATTAGTTCCAAAATGTTTGAGAAACTAATTGTGAGTTATGAGTCAGTTGATGCATGCATGCACTCAACCAGTGTACTCCAGATAACTGAACATTCCCTCATCAGAAACTCATGCATGTCTATTCTGAGAAAGACCGAGTTGAGCTAAAAGTCAAGGACAATGTACTATTAGTTGCATGTTTTCTCCTGTAAAGGAAACTCATGCATGCAGTCAAGAAAAGGTTCCTTAAGGATTGCACAGTTCTGACAGTGTGTTAGAGTAGTGTGTGAGAGCAGTGTTCCACTGGGTGAAGGAGAATCATCCTAGAGGAATTGCACAAGGAAATAAGAGCTTGGAGGGAAGATAGGAAGGCTTGTGAGAAGATTTGATTACCTGTGAGCATCTAGGAGGATTGTACTGAGAGATGGATAGTTGTGAGAGCTAAGGCTTTGTATAATTTTTGATGTATTTCCACCTTGTATGATAATACAAATAGTTGGGTTGTTAGGATATTCTGACATATAGGAAATAGTTAAGTATAACTTGGTCTAGTGTAGAGTTAGGTAAAGTTTGTTTCTTTACTATGTACTTTTGTAACTTACAATCCGACGTTCACGATATGTAGTGATCCGACGGTTCATTCTCTCCTTGGTATCACTGACACTTGATCTGTGGCTTAACACCCGATTAGTCCATGATCTCTATTTAAAGAGCATGGAGGGTCATTTGTAGGGTAACCATTCATGAGAGAAGCTTATGTAAATTTCCATTATTTTATTAATAAATTGCTTGAAGTGGCCGCGTTGGCTCAGGTCGTGGACTGTTTCCCATACCACTTGATATTAATGTATACTTCCAAATCTTCCAAATTTTTAGAGAACTGTTTCTGCATGAATATGTATTTGATGTCTTTCCACATGAAATCAGTAGACTTATCTATGAAGTACTATGTATCTATTAGAATAGAAATGGTATAATTTTTAACTTCTTCTACTTCTTCAGTGCTTGCTTCTGAAAATTCTTTGGAGGCTACTCAATGGGTAGGAGGAGGTATTGTTCCAATAGATAATCGAGGAGTAATGAGACTAGCAACTTGAACACTTGTATGTGGAAGTACATTCATGGTGACAAAGATTATCTCTAAAAAATATTCTATCTATTACATGCAATGACTTAGAAAATCATATTCAAAAAACCATAAAATGTAGCTGAGAGTATAAGCCTATCAATGATGGGACATAACTACTTGTTTAGGCAAGAAATATGCATTAAAACAAGGGCACACTGTGGGAGCCTAAAGGAAGGTCAAGAGTCACACGAAGCCTTGAAGGCGCGCTCGTGCGCTCAAGCAAGAGAGAGAAATCATCAAGGGTGTAGGGCACACTATTGAATCATGAAGGAGGATCATTTGTGAGTTAAGGTGTGCTTATGTGCTCAGAGAGGCTAAGAGTTTACAAGGGTGCACTCCAAAGGGATGCAGGGGTCAGGCTTTAGGCCTTCAAGGTGCGCTCATGCACACAAGAGGACAAGGAGGGAAGAAGGGAACATCCTGAATATATGAAGACGAAAACACTCATGTGTTCTGGTTGCATGCATGTGCTCAAGGAGGGCACAATTCCTCATGACGAAGTAGTGCAATCTTGAGGAAAACTTGTCTTTATGGGTGCAATTTTTAGAGATAGACAATTTGTTGCTTCTGGAAGTGCGCTCTTTCTTGGCATGGCTAAAGGACAAGTTAAATAACAAGATAGAATGATAGAAATTCTAAGAATAAATATCTACAAGTTCTTATAAATTATATCACAATCATGACTAGAATATGAGGAGTTACAGAATGTGAAAAGTCACAAGTTTTACAACAATTTTCACTTGTAGAAGCAAGAATGAAATGAAATAAAATGAAAGTACATAAACTAAAAATAAGTGAAATAGTAGTAAGGAAAGCAAGAAAAAAAATCAAAGGCAATTGATACGATCAACATGCAAAACTTACTTGGAATGAAGATCGATAAAAAGATCCTTGATCCAAATACGTGCACCCAACCTAGATGAGAATTATTATAAGAAAGAAAATCATGTTGATTATAAAGTTATTACATGCAAATCCATTCCATGCATGCTCGCTACTTGTCAATGAGTGAATGAGTTAGTTAAGCAAAGTGAAGTGGGATCCTATTTTCTAGGAGTGCGCCCACATGCAACAAGGAAGCGCATGCATGAGTTTTGAAAGGGTGAAAGTATTCGTGTCAAAGGAGTGTGCTCAAGTGAGGGAACACTAATTGAGAATGAAGGAGTGCACTCTACTAGGGCGTAGTTGTTTAGCCTGAATGAGTGCACTCAACAAGGAGGAAACTCTTTGTGTTCTTGAAGTGTGATTTTTCTTTAGAAAGTGATTTTCTTTTCTTTTGTTTGCTTTTGTGTGTTGCATGGTCAACAAGGCTAGGTACTAAGTCAAGAAATTATGAATTCACCTGTCCTTAGACAAGATAACAAAAGCACTTCTAAAGGTAAGGTGACGACACTTAGAAAACATTGAATTAGCAATATGTGGCACTCAGAGAAAACATAAGGATAGAAAATCAAACAACAGAAAGCTTGGCTAGTAACCCAATGAAGTCGCTTGATTCACCTCCCTGCATAGGAGGCCTTTCTATTATTTCATCCTTTATTTATTTATTTAATAGGACTGTGTTTAGGCACCTATTTTTTTTTTGAACTGGGGTGGAAGAGGGATATCAAATTATTGAGGGGGAAAAAGGTTTCTCCTTCAGAGACAAGTTTATAAACTTGTGACAATTATCTCACTAAACATGTTCCTCTTATTTTTCTCTATTCAAGCAGATAGGCAAGAGAACACTATTAACAAACATAACCGAGTGTAGGAATGAGAATCTTAAATAGGTATTGGTATTAGAGTTTTCTCATGGTTTTGATCCAGAATTATAAAGGAATGAAAAATAATATAGATACAAACATTAACACAAAGATGCAACAAAAATAAAAATTCATTTCATTAATATCAATGAACTAAAATATGCTTACATACATAATGGAAATAAAGTAGCTTAGGCAATGGTAGCTTATCTCTGAGAAGAGATGTGGCGGCTACATGTGTGTGAACTATGTTACAATGAGGCTCCAGGGAATTTTCATTATTGAACAACAAGGGAAAACCCTAAACAACCAAAAACCTAACCTCAGGAGATGGAACACCAAGCGTTTGTGGGTCCTATTGGGGTTAGCTGGGTAGCCAACTTGCCAGGGTAGTAACTTGGTCATATGATCTCTGTTTGGAACGTATGATAACTCGTTGGAAATATAACTCTGACTACTACAGGATTTGCAACAAACCATTTCTTGAAACTTTTGGCCTACTACAAACCTAAAAAAATATGCCATTTATGTGGTCAAAACAACTCCAGAAGTTTAGGACCCGAAAAACTACTAAAAATAGTAAATTCTACTATAATCAAGGAAACAGATGAAACTGACTGGAGGTCTAGGTGGAATAGGTGGGTGGACACCAATATCCACCTAGATTAGTCCTGTCTCCTTAGGAAGAAATGGTTCCCATTGCGTGCAGAGCCTCCATTAAGTGAGAAAATTTATGTTAAACCTAGTCCCTAGTGAACCACTTAGCCTGGTGAAGGAGTTGGCTTGCTTTGAAAACATGATATAGATGGATCCTTTGCTGGCGAGTGTTCTTGATCTGTGTGTCCATGACCATATTAGTTGTGGCATGTTCGATGCAACTTGGGTTGAGATCTGTTGGCGTCAGTTGCTCAACAACATCAAATGTGTCCAACAATGGGGGAAATTATGGTCGCAAATATTCAACATTGAATAATAGGTGTAGGCCAAGGAACAATGCAATGCAAATCTTGAAGGCATTGTCCCCTACAACCTTGGTGATGGTGTACGGCCCATATTGGAGTGGGTGAAGTTTGCGGTGGGGCCCAACGAGGTGCTCTTTCTGCAAATGTAACCAAACTTTTTCGACCACCTAGAACACATGTGGCACCTGATGTTGATCATGAAGATGATTGTACTTAGCATTAGCTTTGTTTAATGTGTCATGGACATGCTGGAAAATGTGCTGAATGCACTCAATGAAGTTGTTAGTCCTGTCAGCTTCGACCTGGACATGAACTAAGTCTACCTGAGTAGATGCAAATGGTATGGCCACATCCATGGGACATAGTGGATGGAATTCCAACCCTATTTGAAAGGGTTTGTGTTTCCTTTATTGTACTTAATGTTCAAATGGATATATTGTAGGTATGTGGACCATATATGATGGCTATCATTTTTCAACTTTCCTTGTATCTGTATGAAATACATGGGCCGATGATCTATGTGGATGATCATTTCCTTCCCTGGAATGTAATGCTTCCATTGTCGACGAGCTTGCATAATGGAATACATCTATTTGTCATAGGTGGGATACTTTTGGACCGTGTCTGAAAGTGTCTCACTCTGATATGCCACTGGATGCCCCTGCTGAGTAAGAACTGCACCAATAGCATAGTCAGAGGCATCTATCTCAATATCAAACAATTCCTGCAAGTCTAGTAATATGAGAAATGATGCAGAGAAGAGGTGATGCTTTAACTCAATAAACAAATTCTATTGGGATTCATACCAAAAGAAATTTTATTTCGCTCCACCCTTATTGAATTGACTCAAAGACCAAGTGATATGATAGAATCCCAAAATGAACCTGTGGTAGAAATTGGCAAGGCCCATAAATTTTCTGTTCTATGTTAGAGTGGTTGGGGCTGTACAATCTTGAATAAATTGTATCTTGGCTGGGTCCACATGCACACCCAACTCATCAATGGTGTACCCTAGATATTGAACCTAGGTCATACCAAAAGTGCATTTCTCCAAATTGTCACATAATTTGTGTTGCCGCAGGGTTTGGAGGACTTGTTGAATATGTTGGAGGTGCTCTTCCCAAGTCTCGATGAAGATAAGTATGTTGTCCAAATACACTACCACGAATGAGTTGGTGAAGGGCCACAAGATTTCATCCATTAACCTCATGAAGGTTGCAAGCTCATTCGTTAACCTGAAATGCATGACCAACCATTTGAAAAGGCCCTCCTTAGATTTGAAGGCAGTCTTCCGCACATCAGAGGGTTTGATTGGCACTTGGTGATAACTAGACTCCAAGTAAATATTGCTGAAATATTTGGCCACCTTGAGCTGGTCCAGAAGGTCATCAATCCGTGGGATTGGATACCTATTCTGGAAAATGATCTTAGTCAACACTCGATAGTAAATATAGACTCTCCAAGTCCTAGCCTTCTTTGGCACCAACACTATCGGTCTCCCACAAGGTAATGAACTTGGCATGATGCTCCCTTTCTACAATAGCTACTGAATCTCCCTCTTGATTTCATCATTTTCCATAAAAAAGTGTCGATAGATCGACCCGTAATGTAGTGGTGCACCCAAGGTCAGATCAATGGAGTGCTTGACTTAACAGTGTAGGGGTACCTCTATGAGTTAGGTGAAGATGTCACTGTACTTCTCCACGACCTTGTTGTTGGCATTATGAGACAAGTGTTGTCCTTGATGGCAAATCACTCAGATGATAAATTATAGTGCAGCAAAGTTATTTTCAAGTTCACGAAATTCTATGCAGAGAAAAGTTTACTTCATGTAAAGAAAAGTTCACGGAATTTTATGCAAAGAAAAGTTTATTTCTTGTAGAGAAAAGTTCACGGAATTTTATGCAGAGAAAAGTTTATTTCATGTGGAGAAAAGTTCACGCACTTTCATGGTTGGTTCATGGTATTAGTCCCACAGTTTTCGATCCTATGGTTTTGGCCCATGGTATTGGTCCATGATTTGAGGAAGAACTTGCCTATATAAAGCAAAGGAGATCATTTGGCTTGAGTATGCTTTTGGGTTGAATATCATAAGATCTGAAATATTGGGTTATTGTTTCAAAAGCTCGATCTATATGAAAGTGAAGTGGAAAGCGAATCTGTGAAGGGTGATCTCTCGAGCGCTGTAGCTGCGGAAGTGTGGAGACGCCACAGAAGTCGCAGTGCGGAGACGCCACAGAGGCGCCACAGAAGGTGCATTGCGGAGGCGCCATAGGATATGCCATAGAAGGCGCAATGCGGAGGCGCCACAGAAGGCACAGTGCGAAGGCGCCACAGAAGGCGCAGTGCAGAGATGCCACAGAGGTGACACAGAAGGCGCAGTGCGGAGACACCATAGAGGTGACACAAAAGGCGCAGTTCAGAGACGCCACAGAAGGTGCAGTGCGGAGACGCCATAGAGGCGCCACAGAAAGTGTCGTGCGGAGATGCCACAGAAGGCGCAGTGCGGAGACGCCACAGAGGCACCATAGAAGGCGCAGTGCGGAGACGCCATAGAGGCGCTATAGAAGGCGCAGTGCGGAGACGCCATAGAGGCGACATAGAAGGCGCAGTGCGGAGGCGCCACAGAAGGCGCAGTGCGAAGGCGCCACAGAAGGCGCAGTGCAGAGGCGCTGTACGAAGGCACCACAGAAGGCGCAGTGCGGAGACGCCACAGAGGCACCACAGAAGGCGCAGCGCGGAGGCGCCACAAGAGACGCCACAGAAGAACAGTGCGTACTTGTACGCATGCATTACATGAGTGAAGCTGTGTACTTCCCTTGAAATCAAATTAGCTGTCCATGTTTATCCTTGCTATGTTCTGGGTCTGGTTTCTGGTATTATGATCTAATAACAGTAGTCTGAGAAGTGATTGATTATGTTCTTAATGACTCATCTTCATGTGATCTGATGGACTAGATCTGATTGATGACTCTCATTGTATATGTATTGATCTAGTGATTGGGTGATTCAGAAGGTTGTTTGATTATGAGCTTCAATGTGGTTATTGGGTCCAATATGAAAATTGGATGAAATGTGGCCTTTCAGATTATGTGTTGTGCTTCAGTGTATCCAGTATGAAAATTGATGAAATGTGGTACCTGGAGGAGAGAAGATTGTAGGCCGGCACCTACGTACTAGTACTTATGCTAGTACAAAAGTAAAGGGGAATCTTTGGAGCATTGTAGTAGGTAGCAGCCTACGTACTAGTAAATGGATCGGCTAGTACAAGAGAAAAGGGGGTTGTAGCTCCCGTACTGGTATAAGATTGCACTAGTACAAATATTGTAAAAGGATTTTCTTATTAAGAAGAAGATTGAGATGACTTGCAGCAGGTGGTTTTCTCCTACATTGGGTTTCCACCTTATATCATGGTGTTCATGTGTATGCCTTATGTGTGATGATCTATTCTATGTTACTGCATCTGTTAACTGATAATATGGTTGATAATGTTCTAATGCACTCATTGAAGATCAATTTACATAATCATAAGAAGTTGTGGAAGTAGCATATATGAATCTGGTTATGGAAATGAAAAAGTTTTATTAATGTGATAATACTGATTCACCCCCCCCCCCTCTCAGTATTATTTCCAACAAAAATTTGCTCAAAAATCTTGAAAAATTACTTAAACTTCAAAAAATAAATTAAATTAATCCTTATTATGGCTTGTAAAATTCAGCGAAACCTTTGTTTCGGGCATTCCATCGCTCTTCTGAGAGGCATTCCATCGCTCTTCTGCGGCATCGATCGCTCCTCTACGGATCAGATCAGATCTCTTCGGGCATCGATCGCTCTTCTACGGCATCGATCTCTCTTTTGCGGATCGGAGGGATCAGATCTCTTCGGGCATTCCATCGCTCTTCTGAGAGGCATTCCATCGCTCTTCTGCGACATCGATCGCTCCTCTACGGATCGGATCAGATCTCTTTGGGCATCGATCGCTCTTCTGCGGCATCGATCTCCTCTGGATCTTCGGATCAGATCTCTCTTCTGCGGCATCGATCGATAAATTGATATTCATAGAAGAATGAGGATTTTTCAGAATCAACTCTGCTACCTTTATGCGCCTGTGTAATTCTTGAACGCTGCCATTTTAGTTTATGATTTTCAGAGGGCTGGAAGGTGTAGAGTTTGAAGCGCGAAAAACGTAACCGTCCATTCTGAACTCCCATGCAATGATACAGATACAGTTATTTCAGCAGTGATACAGATATTCAAATTCCCACGAATGTTGCCGCTGCACCAACTTCATTCAGCAGAGAGACCCCGCCTGGGTGACTCAATGACTGTTCGTAGCAGGTAGTGACCTCACTGCCCACGCAGAAATAGATCTTGCTACCACCTCCAATTATTATTTTCAGATCAGAAAACCATATTGTCGTTGTGGCACTACCTATATTCTTCTGCGGCATTCCATCGCTCTTCTGCGGCATCGATCACTCTTCTGCGGATATTCCATCGCTCTTCTGCGGCATCGCTCTTCTACGGCATCACCCAGATCGCTCCAGATCGCTCTTCTCTTGATAAGGATAACATTTTCTAGATGGCTCCCAGCTTCGCGAAAATAGCTGCTGGTTCTCTGTCTGCCTCGGGGCAAGCTCCTGCCCATATTGTCAGTGAAGCCCCAACTCCCACTGTCCAACTGGTCCAGGCTTCACTCGATGAGGCTTTGAAGTTCTCTGAAAGTGCCCTAGTATGCCGATTCAATGGTTTTTGGCCGCAGCTGACAGCTCTCCACAATTGGATCTCAGAGGTATGGAAGCTTCTAATTCCTGATGCAATTAATATCTACCCCTGTGCTAGGGGTTTCTTTATAGTAGATTTTGAAAACCGTGAAAGCAGACAATGTATTCTAGATTATGGCCCTTGGTTTTGGGATAAATCAGGCCTATTCTTGAAGCCATGGTACCCATCATTCGATCCCTCAACAGCAGTCATAACCTCAGCACCAGTTTGGGTGAGATTGCCAAACCTACCCTTGCATCTCTGGAATCTCTCTTCGCTAGAAGCCATTGGAAATGCAATTGGGAAATTTTACTGCAGGTGCCAAGAAACAGAGGAATATGTCAGAACCACATATGCACGCATATGTGTGGAAATGGACTTCAGCGCCGGATTCCCAGCTGAAATACACCTAACAAGTAAAGACTATGTGTGGAACCAGAAACTCGATTATGAAAGTGTCCTCTTCAGATGTCGATCTTGCTTTGAGACAGGCCACCTTGCCAAGAATTGCCCAAAAGCTTTCGAGAGAAATTCTGCTAGAAAAAATCACCACAGATCTACATGGTGGGAAGGAGCACAAAAAGAACACTACACTGTCACCCAAGAAGAATACTCTCGAGAAGACTCTGAATCACAAGCAATCGGGCAAGATAGAAACAATTCTCAAGACGAGCAGGGGGAAACCGCCCAACAACAAAAAGGTGAACTTAACAACCCCTCAAGCATCGACACTTATGCGGTTTCGAATAATGCGGAAAATAAATCTTCATTTAACAGCAAAAGAGATCTCCTAGACCAAACTTCTTCTCCGACTATCTCCAAAAGGACGAACACAATAGATCGTGAAGCTAAGACACCAATGTCCCAAGAACCAGAAGAGATGAAGGAGATGCAAGATAAAGAAAGTTGGAAGACTGTAGAGAAGAAAAAGAAAGCTACAGCACCAATCTCGCCAAGAAAGACAAGGAGCCAGACAATTAGAAATTAAGAAAGTATAGGTCCGATAGACCAATTTGGTCTCAGTGGACGTTAACCATCATCATCATCATCATCAAAAAGTGAAGGAGGTTTCTCTTCCTTGGCCTAGTTTGGACAAAACATCTCTCACTATTTTCAAATTCATTTTTCTTTGCTCAGAAACATCATTTGAGTAAAACCTATCCCGATGTGTGGAATAGGGGATTTGTAGAAATGAAGGGAAATGAAGGGGTTATGAGGGTTATAAATTCTTGAAAAAAATTTTAGAAGTAGGGAGATGGAAAGTGGAATTTCAAATATTGAGTGGTGGGAAGGGGTCCAAAAGCGCAAAACACAGGCCTAGCCTAGAAAATTGTCAAATTATAGCAAGAAGCTAGGGTTTGTGGGAAAATGATGAATTTGAGGTATATCAGTGATGGGAAGTGCTTAAGAAGGTACATGAAGGATAGGGGAAGATGTATGAGCATCAAGATACAAGTTGTTTTTGATAATTTTATCATCCAAGAGAAATTACCTTCAAAACCCTAAGAGAGGGAAATGAACCTTACCCAAGTACAACTAAAACACAAACAAGGTGTAAAATGACCCATTGGAACCTGAAATGATGATGACAACCCTTTGAATGATGGTACACTCAGCTGAATGGTGACATGGACGAACACTTGAAAACTTTGGAAGGAGTGAAAACAAATCCTAGACCTAATACCTAGTGACCAAATTTTACTTGAAGATTATCTGAAATGACAAAATTTGACTGTAACATCCTAAAACTACTTTGTAAGAGCACATTTGATCACTAGTGGAAGGCTTCAAAGACTGACACTAACATTGGCTCCAATGGGGATGGTAGCTCCTTGGAGGTGCCAAGAACCACATATCTTTGGGAGAGCAGATCAATGCCTTATCCATTGGGCAATATGGAATCAATATCTTGGCAACAAAAAAATCAAAACTCAAGGCGCAAGACTCAAGACTCATAACTGAAATGAAACTGACGCAATAATAAAACACAACTGACAATCTGGAAAATGTGCTCAAAATGGAGCTTATTCAATAAAACCTACTCTAGCTATTCCATTCATCACCTGATCAAGTGAAATGAAACAACCAATGCAACCAAGTAAGCATTCTGGCTGCTATTTGCATTCTCCACAAGTGCTTTCTTATGAACAACAAGAGAGAACTACTGAAAGACAACTCCCATGAAAACTTGTAAACAGGTCCGTTGAATAATATGGATTCTCTATCTGACTCCAAAAACACTGCATAAGGATCTTGAAATTCATGCACACTGGGACTTAGCTCATCTGATGGATTACTTCTCTTCTCCTCATACCATGAATGCAAACTTTCATCTAAGATTTGTGACGAGACTCCTGCTGAAAATAATAAAGAAACCGGCTTCCAGATCAAGTTTGTATCAATACTTTTTTCAAGCTAACAGTTAGCTAATGGAGAAGGACTTCGACTGCAGACATCATCCAACACATCAGCTATTGGATCATGAAAAACTTGAAAAGACTGTTGCAACCTATTTTCTATTGTTTCCAGCGAGATTGCATGATTTTCTATAGGCTACCCATTTGAAGATATACTATCCAAATTTTCCTTCAAAAACTGAAATGATTCAAAATAGAATGGTTCAGAATCATCTTGCATCATTTGATCATATGTTCCAACTTCCAAGTCTTCATCTGCAACTTGGAATTCAATGGCATTCGATGGTTCAAAATTTGTTGCACTTTCCTCCTCACTTCCATAGTTGATAAGTATCGGCTGATCACTGTACTCGAACTACTGAAAGTGAACTTCCTCCTTCCACAAACCAACTATTGATTTGTCTGCAAGACTAGCTCTTGTTTGGAGAACATAATCATCATCATACTGATCAAACTGAGGCAAATCATCAGTATAAAACACATCATCAAGCATACATGTCATATCAACAAATCTCTCTTTTGCAATATGATCTATAAAACAATCATTATCAAATCCATGACAACTAGGATAAGAAAGAAGATGTTTTGGATAACAAACTTGTTCCTCTTCAATCAGTGAGCCATGGTCTTGAACATCATACTCATTCCTTGTAGTGATCTTCCGCATCATCTCTTCCACTGCACTTACCAAAATGTCGAGCTTTACCTCTAAAGATGTTGATTCTTCTGGATCTATGTTTTTCATCTCTTCTTCCTTCAACTTTGCCCTTCTGATCAGCAAATTAGCCTCTACATCTACTGCAGTGTTCTGCATCTCTTCAAGTGTTACAAGGTTTCTTTCTCTCAGCTGAAACTCCATTTCCGGATCGAAGGCTTCTGGGTAGTGCAAAAGAGCAGATCCAGGAGGAGGTCTTATGTTAATAGGCATCAAACAATAGACTTGGTTAAATCTGGTAGAAAATTGTTGTATTATCTCCCCTGGCTATCTTCTCAGCTGGTTATACTCTTCTATAATCAAGAAATGGTTATGTCTGACCACCCACCTATCAAGGAAAACTTTAACGAACTGTTGGAAATCTAAGATGCTCGCATCAGCCAAGGTTTTGAACCAACTCTTAACTTTGCCTTGCGAAGAAAGAGCAAAAAGCCTAATACTGACATCTTCTTCATCAACTTGAAAAATGTCAAGAAAGGACTCAAAATTCAGTACATGTCTCTCGGCAGTGATATTGTCACACTCACCATCAAATCTTGGTAGATATAGGTAATGCTTTTTAGGGAAAGCATGGCATATAGGACGTAAAATCAGAGGCTTGTATCTATCTAGAATTTTACAAGCTATAGGAGTATATACAAAAGCTATAGAATCAATCTTGGTCTCTTGAGGCTCATCAGTTTGAAAAAGGTCATCCCAAGATTCAGAAGAAGGGCCTTGATCAAGATCAAAGGAATGCAAATATTTGGTATTTACAATCTTCAAAGGGAAAGAATCAAATGCAATTCTGGGATCTTTTATCAAACACAGTATACTTCGTAAAGCCTTCTTTACATTCTCAGGAAATGAGAAGAAATAATTTATAACAAAGAACATAATGTCTTGGATGAAATTCCAACTTGAATACATGATATTTCCATATTGTCCTTTCATGTTTCTACTGGTCAAGTTCATCCTCCAGTGGAGTCCTTGGATCTGATCTCAAAATTGATTTGGAGTCGCCAGGTGAATGATTTCATCCTTCCGATGTTTGATTGTTGTCCACCATCAACAATCAAATCTGAACTTGATACAATTGCTGAGGAACATAACGCTACGTTCCCCTGTATGGTCGCCACTATGTTAGAGCCTAGATTTACCTCAGGCTAAAGGAAGGTAGGTTTAGGGTAACATCAAACCACGCTTAACCTGGTAGCTAGCCCTACCAGGTCGGGAGAGGGCTCTCTCTTTGTCAATCTCGGTTAAAATGACTTCAATTACAACTTGAGATGACTAAAATGAAACTAGATTTTAGGCTAGGTATAGTAGCTCAGGATTTTTTGGTTTGATTTGTAGGGTATTGTTGTATGATCAAATGGAGCAGGCAGGTTAGGTCCGGGAAATCAACTCAGGGATACAGTCATGTTCTGTGGGGTGAGGTAGACAAGGGTTTATGTACTAGAAAAGGATTAAGATGGTAGTTTAAGACAACTGAGGAGTTGAGGAGGGCATAAAGAAACTATGAATCCTCTTCAAACAGTTGAAAACATTGAAAACCAAATGCATTCCCAAGACAAAGCACTATAAATTAGTGTATTTTGTCTATTCACCTTGATTCATTTATTTTATAAGAGAGAGAGAGAGATGTGGATACATATAAACATCAGAACAAAACTCATTACAAAGAAGAAAAAATACATAAACTCACTGTCACAAGAATCCCACAAAATTAGCTATGAAACTTGGTTTTATTCCTTGCCAAAATGCTGATACAAATGTTCAAAGAGAGCCAACACTTCTGCCAAAGTCCAACCTTTACAAATGAATCAAAAAGTACATGATATAGGCAAGAAAACTACTCAAGCTAGCTATCAGGGGTTGAAACCATGAGAAGAGGAGTGGTTTCAACCATATCTAAACTAGGAACAAAAAAGTAGGCAGTGGAACAACTTGCCTCTAAAACTTAGGAAGCCAATTCACTTATGATCAAAACCACTTGAAACTTGATGTATCTACCCTATGAGGTGATTTTCATCGATATTTACATCAAATAAATCATTTACCATGCATACATTTACCAAGGAATGAGAAAAAAGTCAACTTCCAAGAAAACTAGGAAAAATCAGGAGATTTAGGAAAAACTGGTAAAATCAGTTTAATGTGCAGCGCCAAAATTGAATGCGCAACTCTTTTTCAGGGCCAGTTTTGGAGGCCTTCCCAATGTCCAAATCAGGTGCAAGTTAGCTTGTTGGAAAGCCCTACTAGTCTAGTTTCTAGAACAATTTGATTTCTCTGATTTGGAGCTCATTTGCCCCTCCAAAATTTTATTCTCCCAACACTGCTTCCTGTGTGGCAAAAAAATGGCAAAGAGGGCATTTTTTGGGTGTTTTTTGCCCTTTTGGAGACCTAGAACTTGTCCAAAATTCCTCACTATTTCTGAGCTTGCTTATTTTTCCATGATGATTCCAAATATATAAGTCGTTTTGTAAATGGATGCCCCTGTTAGCTTTGCTATACAAAGATCATCTCTTAAGGTCAGAAACGGGCTTAGTCTGCTTGATTGTGCATAAAAGGATTCTTGGTTGGTCATCTTTCTTCATCCCTTACCCTCCCGCCATCTCTTTTTTCTTAATTTCTCGGCATAAGCCCCTTTTCCTTAAGCCTCGGGCACTAAATCTCCTTAATGTGACCTTATCCATACAATCACACACTCCATTTAATCATCCTCGGTCACATCAATAAAAATCACATGCGTTAATTCCCGCCATTGATCATGCCGATCCAACGGTCTACACCTGCTTCCCCGCGTGTTAAACCAAGTTTAGCTCCCCACCGTTCAATTGTCTGTCGCCGCAATCCAATGATATACGCTTTCCCCTGCTGACGATACTTACCCGCGCTTTAACCCGCGGGAAAAGTGATTTTACCCCAGTCACAACTGCCACGCGTCACCCTCCTATTGTGATTGCTCGCTAGCGTACGAATACCACCCACATCCGAAAAGCGGTGTGGGAAATACCATTTACCGCCCATCCGTTGTCTCCCGCTTGTTATTGTCCATGTATCTTCCGCCCCCGATAACTGTTGGATCTATCCGCCCAAGATCCAACGGCTTAGGACTGTTGGTTCCCACCTTCTCGTAATATCTCCCGCCGATAGATCCCCGTCATTCATTCTTTTAATCCAACGGCCAATTTTCTTCCTCCGCCCATCCCGACTATCCATGTCCATAGCCATTCTATGTTCTCGAAGGACGAAGGTGTCCAGCTACCGAGTACTCTGCAAAGTTACTACTTCAACTACTGCATTCAAGGAAGAATAGTCGAAGGACAAAAAGGTACAAAACCTCGAGCAGTTAAAGCATTTATCAGGCAGGGAATTTATCCACATTTTACTCTACCTGTTCAAGAAGTACAACAGAGTATCATAAAAGATTGATTTTGTTCACTAAAGCAGCATTATGCACCAAGAGACTCTTTTAGACAGTTAATGTGGTTGGTGATCCATTATGACCCTTCCACGCATAGGCAACATAGCAATTTTGAAATCAAACTCTATATATACCCACAAAATATATGTAATCATGGTTTATGGTTTTTGTTTTGATGTAAGGTTCAACTTCTGGAGACTGTAACTACTTTGATACTTGCAGCGTCTGGTCTTCATTTTCAGCTAATACAAGCTTCTTTTGTTATTAATTACTCACTTTCCACTTCTTCTCTGTTCTAGGTTGTGCCTGTTATGCATTTATCCATGTGCTCTTGATATTTATCATTTGAGGGGTTGTCATCCCACCTCTGTGTTAGAATATTGTATGTATTATTGAATGTCTTATGCAGGTTTCTTTTACTTAATGCCAGAGAGCTATCATCATGTTTGTGCATTAGGAAATAGATTTACAAACCTCCTTATTGGTTGCAGCCGGCCATCACAGGGTCCTGTACATCTGCTGGTGTGATGAGTATTCTCCATACTCATCTAATCCTCAAACAATGAGTAATTGGTGGTCTAAACCCTTGTAGTTTGGGGGTGTTCACCCATGTCTAGAGTTAAGCATAGTAGAAGTGGTTATTTGGCTTGAATATGCATCATTCCTTCCATTCATCCATTTCCAACACTTTTTTGAGTTTGTAATGTTCCCGAGCATCTCCGAGATACAACCTAGGAGAGTTTCTTAGGGTGATAACATTAATTGGCGTCGTTGCCAGGGAGAGGAGATTGAAGCTCAGCTTCCCTAGGAAATGACACAGTTCCAGATTTTGATAATAGACAAAGTTTGGGCACGTTTCTGGTTGTAATCATCTATCTCACGACTCTACTGGAGAACCAACCTGGTGGTGACTCCACATTGTAGTTCTGGCTTAGTTTGTGAGGCATACTCGAAGAAATTCTCAGAAATCACCAGCTGAACCAGTACCTGACCCTGAGAAGATTGTTAAGCAGAAGAAAACTTCACAGAAAGGAGCATCAGGATCAGGGAAGCCCAAGAAATCTTATGTATCTCTGTAAGAGGAAGTTATAGTTGAGAATAGACAGTTTGACGAATTAGAACCTTGTATTGCTAGTGAAGAATCACCTGCAGAGATTCATACAACTCCTTGTTCAGTTGGTTCCCCTTCGGATCTTAGACCAAAGAAAGTATCCCATATAGTCCATCATATTCCCTTGTCTTTGTCATCCATTTCATTGTTCCCCACTATTCAATCTACCAGTATCCTTCCACCTATCTCAGTCATGGCAGGTTAGCAAGCTCCCACGAAGATGGAAAGAATTATAGCTGCTAGGTATGGACCCCTAGTTTTGCCTGTTCCTTTAAATGCCATGCCTGCAGAAGAATATCAGAAATACATGCCAAAGTTCACAGGTACAGATGGGGTAACAGTTGAAGAGCACCTTGAGGCTTTTTATAGTTATGATGATAACTTAGATGTTAATGAAAATAATGTATGGATGAGAGTTTTTGTCTAGAGCCTTCATGGAGAGGCCAGAAAGTGGTTTAGAGAACTGACCCCTAGATCTATTGTTGATATTGAAGCCTTAGATGATGCATTTTTGAAGCACTGGGGAGATAAGAAGGGCCTGCTATACTATCATACTGAGTTTGGTAACCTGAAGAGAGAAAATGGGTAATCATTGCCTGATTTTAATAAAAGATTCAATCGTATGTATAGTAAGATACAAACTGAAGTAAAGCCTACCCCCACCTCTGCCAAACTCACTTATGCCAATGATTTTGACTCTGATTTTTGCCTGCTATTGAGAGAAAGAAGTTGTGCCACTCTGGCAAACATGCAAAATGCAACTCTAGAAGTAGAATCTAATATTATGGCTGCAGAAAAGCTTAAAAGTCACTTTGACAGAAGGAGACGGAGAGGTGAGGCTTCTTCTTCCTCTACCTCATCTTCAGAGCCTAAATTAGATAAAATGAACAGAATGATAGAGTCATTGGCAATAGAGATATCTAAGCTGAAGGTTGAGTAGAATTCAGGCAAGATAAGGCAGCATAACACATTTGCTCCAAGAAGCTCAAACCCATCCAGGAGAGAAAATGAACAGTTACAAGTACTTCAGAGGGGAAAAGAACCAAATGAAGAACAAAAAATTAAAGCTCCTTTCCAAAATGTAGTCATGGAGGAGGAACAAATTAAAGATGAGGATGAAATTCACTGTATGGAAGATAAAGGCAGTGCTGCCTTCTTGACATTGGTTGAATACGAAGAGTCTTTTTTGCAAGAACAAGATAGTTAATGGGACAGAGAAGCTGTTCTAAACACTGATGGACATCAAAGGTATAATCTGAGGTCGCAAGCAAACAATGTCAAGGAGAATCCTGCCCAAAGAGCTGTTGTCGAAACAGATTTACAGAATACTAGACAGAAAAGACCAGCAACTGATCCAGTGATCCTCAAAGCACTAGTTAAGAGGTAAGAGGTCCTGACAAGTCATCTTCCCCTTTCAACTTTGAAGTAGAAGTCCAGAAGTTAAAAATATTTGTGCCTCTATTAGAACTTGTAAAGAGTGAAGTGTTTAGAAAGCCTATCCTTGAAGCTCTTGAGCTAAAAGCCACACAAACCTCCACTAACTCTGTCAATTTGCAAGATGATAGGCCTACAGTTGTGCTAAGCCCTATGACCGAGCCTGCTGATGATAATTCTCCATCTTTTTATGTCTCCTTGACCATTCGTGATAAAATCCTCCACAATTACCTGCTGGACATTGGAGCCAGTCACAATCTAATGCCGCAAGCTGTCATGGAAGAGTTAGGCCTTGACATCACCAGACCATACCATGATCTGTTCTCTTTTGATTCAAGGAAAGTAAAATGCTTGGGACTAATAAAGGATTTATCCATTACCCTAACTCAGCTGCCCATGAAGAGCATGGTGATGGACATTGTGGTAGCAGATGTCCCTCCTAAGTTTGGCATGCTGCTCTCTAGAGGGTGGATTAAGAGACTAGGTGGGACATTACAGAATGATTTATCATATGCCACTGTCCCAGTTTTTGGAGGAGAAAGTAGGAGATTGTACAGAGAAGCACAACTGGCATACATCATCAGTGATGAAAATAATCCTTCTAATCATGCTATTTATGCTGTGGACACTGATTTTGGAGCATGTATCCTCCAAATAGAAGAATCTCAGAAGGCCTCAATGCAACTCAGAAAAAAAACAGTTCAGGCTGAGGAAGAGCAAGGAAGTCAAGTTTGGGAGATGTTCTTTGATGGAGCATGTTCCAGGCAGACTGCAGGAGCAGGGGTGGTGCTAGTATCTCCACAACAACAAAGCACCCAGCTGTCTTTTAAGTTGGTTTTTCAAGTCACAAACAATATAGAAGAGTATGAGGCTCTGATATTGGGCCTGAACGCAGCAAAAGATAGAGGAATCAAGAACATAAAGGTGTTTGGAGATGCTGATCTGATCATTCAGCAAGTAAACAAAACATTTCAAGAAAAGCACCCAAGGCTAAAAGCATACAAAGATGAGGTATGGAGACTCAAAGATTCTTTTGATAGTTTTTATATCTCATACATTCCTAGAGCCAAAAATCAGCTTGCTGATTCCTTTGCTGTGTCTGCCAACATGTTTATCCCTCTCATGCCTCCCAGACTAGTTTATGAAGTCCAAATGAAATATAGACCATCCTTGTCTGACAATGTTCACCATTGGAAGGTTTTTGAAGATGATGATGAAGTGAATAGGTTCTTGCAAGTCATTGATGAATTCTATGAAATGCAAATTTACCAAGAAAATGAAGCCTTGCAAGAAAGCCCCCAATCCAAGCTTAGAAATAAAATTGGCAAAGATAGCATTGTCCAGCTTCCCAACAATCATATACCGAGGGGTCTAATTCCTTTAGAAAGACTGTTTGACCAGAATGATGTACCTTACAAGGCTGCCCAAAAAGAAGATCAATCTGTAGTCTGTAAGCATGATATAGGGAGTCCAAGTCAGCCTAGATACATAAATTTGTCCACTCATTTGTCTGCTGACCAAAGTGCTGAATACTGTAAATTAATGAAGCAATTTGTTGATGTCTTTGCCTGGGATTATAGTGACCTGAAAACATATGATAAAAAGATTATCTAGCATAAAATCCCTTTAGAGAAAGACACCATACCTTTCAAGCAGAAGCTGAGACTAATAAATCCTATGCTCCTCCCTATGATTGAAAAAGAAATAAAAAAGCTATTGGTTGCCAAAATCATAGTCCCTATCAGATATTCAAAATGGGTAGCAAATTTAGTAGTGGTGAGGAAGAAAAGTGGAGAAATCAAACTCTGTGTTGATTTCAGGAACTTAAACAAATGCTCCAAGAAAGACAACTATCCTCTACCGAAGATGGAGCATTTGCTGCAGAAGATCTCAGGGGCCAAAGTGATGTCTTTCCTGGATGGATTTTCAGGCTTTAATCAGATTGTTGTACATCCAGATGACCAAGAGAAGACTGCATTCACCACTCCTTGGGGCACTTTTATGTATGCTAAGATGCCTTTTGGGCTGATGAATGTTGGAGCCACCTTTCAGAGAGCTATGGATATAGCATTTGTGGGAGACAAGGATAAATTTGTCCTTATCTACCTTGCTGATATAACAGTATACTCCAGCAGCCATCAGGACCATTTACAACATTTGAAGAAAGTGTTTTTAAAGTGTAGAAGGTTCGGAATTTCAATCAATCCCAAATAGTCACAATTTGCTTTAGAAGAAGGCAAGCTGTTAGGACATATCGTTTCTGCTGCAGGTGTCTGAATTGACCCAGAAAGAGCAAAAGCAATACAGACCCTGTCTGTCCCGAGATCAAAGAAGGATATCTAGTCATTTCTAGGCAATATTAATTTTGTAAGGAGGTTTATACCAAATTTTGCAGAATTAGTGAAGCATATTACCTCCATGTTGAAGAGGTCAGAGATCAAATGGACCGAAACAGTAAGAAAATCATTTGATTCCATCAAAAAGGCTATTATGGAAGCTCCTACTTTAATCAGCCCAGACTACAGCAAGGAGTTCCATATATTTTCTTTTGCCTCTAATGACACCCTTGCAACTATTTTATTGCAACCAGATGAAGAAGGCTCAGAGCATCCAGTGGCATTTTTCAGTAAGAAATTAAGGGATGCCGAGTTGAGGTATGATAGTATTGAGAAACAAGCATATGCTCTTATCAAGTCTTTGAAAGCTTTCAGAGTTTATATTCTACATTCCAAGATAATTTCATATGTACCCTCTGCTGCAATAAAAGATGTCTTAACACAGCCCGATGCTGATGGAAGAAGGGCTAAATGGATTGCAAAGTTAATTGAGTTTAATATAGAACTGAAGCCCACCAAACTTGTCAGAGGTCAGGGTCTTGCCAGATTGTTAGCTGAAGAAAATTGTAGAACATTGGACATTAATCTCATGGGCACAGATGTAGAAAATGGTCAAACAGAAGAAGAGGAAGTCGCTGAACTAGAGAGAAAGAAGTCGGTGGCAGTAAATCTAGCTTCTTGTGATTGGTATTCTGCAATAGTTCAGTTCTTGCTGAAGCTAGAAGTCTCTCCAGGCTCAAGCATGAGTCAAGCCAGAACTATTAAGCTTAGGGTAGCAAAATATTGCATTAATGAAAATTTGCTCTATTGGAGGGATCCATCTGGAGTGCTTTTGAGGTGTCTGGACAAAGAACAGTCATTGGAAGTTATGCAACAGTTTCATTCTAGCATGTGTGGAGGACATCATTATTGGAAGACTACAACCCACAAAATCCTCAGAGCTGGGTACTATTGGCCCTCCTTATTTTTTGATGTATTTTCATTTGTTAAATCTTGTGACAGGTGCCAAATATTTGAAGGGAAACAACAGTTGAAGTCCCTGCCCTTAAAACCAATACATGCAACATGACCTTTTCAGCAATGGGGCTTGGATTTCATTGGAGAAATCAATCCACATTCTAGTGGCCAACACAGATGGATATTAGTAGCCACTGATTACTTCACTAAGTGGATTGAAGCAATCCCTACCAGGAAGGTTGATCATAATGTGGTCATGAAGGTTTTGATAGAGCACATCTTTACCAGATTTGGTTGTCCATAGAAGCTAATCACAAACAATGCAACAGCCTTCAGAGCAAAACAATTGGTGGAAATGTGTGATTCAATGTGTATTAAATTGGTTCATTCCACCTCATACTATCCTCAAGGTAATGGTCTAGCAGAATCTTCCAACAAAAGTCTGATAAGGATAATTAAGAAGCTGTTGGAGGACAACAAAAAGAATTGGGATTCCAAGCTCAAATATGCACTTTGGGCTGACAGAGTGACCATTAAGAGATCCACAGGGAATTCTCCATTCAAGCTGGTGTATGGCACAAAGGCAGTATTTCCAATTCAGCTTATTTTCCCTGTGGCAAAGTTCCTGCAACAAGAGCAAAATGAGGAAGAAGACATGGCAAAGAGGATCACTGATTTAGCAGAAGTACATCAAATTAGAGAACAACTGGTTGAAAAGTCTGGAGCACATCAGAAAAAGATAAAGGAAGCTTTTGACAAAAGGACAAAATCAGATAATTTTCAGGTTGGAGACTTGGTCCTAAAGTGCGATGCACTGAAAGAAAAGAAAGGCAATCATGGGAAGTTTGATGCTTTCTAGTCAGGGCCTTCCATTATTTCTCAAATCCAAGTGAACAATACCTTCCTATTGCAAAATATGGGAGGAGAGACAATTTTTTATGGCCCAGTTAATGGGCGTTTTCTGAAATTTTATGTTGTTTAAGGTCTTTGGCCTTAAAATTGTAAATATTTCATTTTATCAATTTAGTGTAGGTACAGTCAGACTCCATGCCCAATGGAATACTAGGAATTTTGGCTAACTTGTTTTCATCAGAAAGGCAATGGTCTGCAGGTTCTTGAGACCTCACAGGGAGGATCTCATCCCTAGAAGGAGCCAATGTTAGCTTTGCTATACAAATATCATCTCTTAAGGTCAGAAACGGGCTGAGTCTGCTTGATTGTGCATAAAAGGATTCTTGGCTGGTCATCTTTCTTCATCCCTTACCCTCCTGCCATCTCTGTTTTCTTAACTACTCGGCATAAACCCCTTTTCCTTAAGCCCCGAGCAATAAAACTCCTTAATGTGACCTTATCCATACAATCGTGCACTCCATTTAATCATCCCCGGTCGCATCAATAAAAAGCACATGCGTTAATTCCCGCTATTGATCATACCGATCCAACGGTCTACGCCTGCTTCCCCACGTGTTAAACCAAGTTTAGCTCCCCACCATTCCATTGCCCGTCCCCGCATTCCAACGATATACACTTTCCCCTGCTGACGATACTTACCCACGCTTTAACCCGCGGGAAAAGTGGTTTTACCCTGGTCACAGCTACCACGTGTCGCCCTCCTATTGTGATCGCTCCGCAGTGTATGAATACCACCCACCTCCGAAAAGTAGTGTGGGAAATACCGTTTACTGCCTGTCCGTCATCTCTCGCTCGTTATTGTCCATGTACCTTCTACCCCCGATAACTGTTGGATCTATCCACCCAAGATCCAACAGCTCAAGACTGTTGGTTCTCACCTTCTCGTAACATCTCCCGCCGATAGATCCCCGTCGTTCATTCTTTTAATCCAACTACCAATTTTCTTCCTCCACCCATCCCGACTATCCACGTCCATAGCCATTCTATGTTCCCGCAGGATGAAGGTGGCCAGTGACCGAGTACTTTGCGCAGTTACTACTTCAACTACTGCATTCAAGGAAGAATGGTCGAAGGACAAAAAGGTACAAAACCTCGAGCAGTTAAAGAATTTATCAGGCATGGAATTTATCCACATTTTACTCTACCTGTTCAAGAAGTACAACAGAGTATCAGAAAAGATCGATTTTGTTCATTAAAGCAGCAGTCTGCACCAAGAGACTCTTTCAGACAGTTAATGTGGTTGGTGATCCATTATGACCCTTCCACACATAGGCAACAGAGAAATTTTGTAATCAAACTCTATATATACCCACAAAATAGATGTAATTATGGTTGATATTTTTGGTTTGATGTAAGGTTCAACTTCTGGAGACTGTAACTACTTTGATACTTGCAGTGTCTAGTCTTCATTTTCAGCTAATACAAGCTTCTTTTGCTGTTAATTGCTCACTTTCCACTTCTTCTCTGTTCTAGGTTGTGCCTGTTATGGATTTATTCATGTGCTCTTGATATTTAGCATTTGAGGGGCTGTCATCTCACCTCTGTGTTAGAATCTTGTATGTATTATTGAATGTGTTATGCAGGTTTCTTTTACTTAATGCCAGAGAGCTGTCATCCTGTCTGTGCATTAGGAAATAGATTACATACCTCCTTATTGGTTGCAGTCAGCCATCACAGGGTCCTGTGCATCTGTTGGTGTGATCAGTATTCTCCATACTCATCTAATCCTCAAACTGTGAGTAATTGGCGGTCTAAAGCCTTGTAGTCTGGGGGTGTTCACCCATGTCTAGAGTTAAGCATAGTAGAAGTGGTTATCTAGCTTGAATATGCATAATTCCGTCCATTCATCCATTTCCAACATTTTTTTGAGTTTGTAATGTTCCCGAGCATCTCCAAGATACAACCTAGGAGAGTTTCTTGGGGTGATAACAGCCCCCAATAAAAGCACAGCGCCGCTTATTGGAAAAACCTAAAAATTCAAAAATGACAAAACTTTCTCTAAATTTCTTGAAATTTGGCATGAATGATCCTTGTTAGGTGCTTTGATGGGCCAATGATGCTTCAGCCAAGATCTTGAGTTTATCATATTATTTCTTGCTCCTCAAGGCTCTCCTTAACTTAACTTTTAGCCTCTTTACCCTTGAATTACATATCTTGTTCCACTGTTCACCTACATTTGGAATGCCTGTTGCTTCTAAAATAATAGCAGGTGACAATATGAATAAAACACTAGCAAGGTTTACCTGACCATTGTCCAGATGAGCCACAAATAACCTGGTCAGCTCATGGTGAAACTTGACCCTTTCCACCATCTCACAGAAATCAAAGCGAAAGTGATGTCTGAAACATGATATGGCAAGTGGGGAAGCAAGCAATTGTCTCAAACTAATAGGCTCCTCCCTGATTAGTTTTCCCCGTTATGAGGTCTTTTGCTACACATGTTTTTCCCTAGAACTATCACTAAGGGCTTCTTCCTCCCTTTCATAATCAGTGTCACTCTCCATGGGTTTTGGTGACTGTAGCTGCTATTGAGGAATGAAGGAATGGGGTGGGAACAAGATGAGTATGAAGAGATTTCAAAATATAAGGTAAGTGAGATGTATGGGGATGTCAATGCTTGAGGGAGTTAGGTATAGAGTTGATAAGGGAATGGGGGGTAGTGGGAATGTAAGAATTGGGAATTAGGGTAAGTGAATAGTGCATTAGGGCTAGGGTTTGATGTAGAAATTAGGGTTTAGTGGAATGAAGCTTAATGAGTGATGGATAGTGAAAAAGACTTGGTAAAATGAGTGTAAATGGAGTAGAAGAGCAGAAAATTATCCTTGGTGGCTTATGAGAGGTAGTTTAGCTTATTTAGGGTTTATGAGAGAAATTTTCAATGCCAATAGGGTTTGCTATGAAATGATGCCAAACACACTCAAGCAACCAAGCAAAACTCGTTTTAGTAAGGAGGAATGGTATACTTACTTGGACAAAGGTATTCAAGAGCTTTAGATGAAATTTGATGCAGCTTAGAAGTGTTTTGAGTCTCCCCAACAGGTGCGCAACACACTTTTAATGCACAGCACGAGTGTAAAAATACACTGCAGAATCTCAACAGGTGCACAATGCACTTTTAATGAGCAGTGCTAGGCAATAGGTGCACAATGCCTTTTTTCATACCACATTTGAATGCATTCCCGGTGTCCAAATTGGGCATGGGATATCTCATTGGAAATATTATTGCGTCTACTTTCCAAAACATCTTGAAGTTTTCAATTTGGAGTTCATTTGCCCTATCAAAAGTGTTAAACAGACATGGTTAAGGAGAAACAAATGTAAATGATAAAGCTTGCAATACAATTTTATTCACAAAAGATGTACATTTATAGTACAATATGGTGACCGTTGGGATTCACATCCCAAGGTCCCTTGGACTGCTTTGTCCGTTCGGCTTCCACGCTAACCCTTTAGGATTAGGTGTCCAACATTCCCCCCCTTAATCCGAAGGGTTATGTATGAGTCCAAGAAAAGAGCTGTAATACAAAATGTGCAAATATGCATGGCAGCACTAGGCTGAATGTGCTCTATGAAATGTTGGTAAAAAGGGCGGTGGTTTAAGGATAGCCACCAACACTGGAACGCTTAGTGCAGTTCCTGGAACTCTTCCAAAACTGGCAA